>JACEEZ010014954.1:152500-155000 GCA_016584305.1 Chionoecetes opilio
CCGTTGGATATTTACTCATGCATTTCATTAACTTATTTATTTATTTTCCATCGTACATTAAAAAAATATGATATCACTGTTGCAAAGTTCACTCAGCTGAATATTCAATAACTCTCTCCATAAATTCTATGTTTCTCCTCTCTGTCGAACTTTGGTCCTTCTCTCTCTCTCCTCTCTCCTCTCTCTTTTTTCTCCTCTCTCCTCTCTCTCTCTCTTCTCCTCTCTCTCTCTCTCTCTCTCTCTCTCGCTAGCCATTACCATCCTAACTTGTTTTTGTTATTGTGCTGCGAAAAACTCACCAGATTTTGCATTTTTATTATGTGGTCGCTGAATAAACTATAGTCTTGAAAGGCAGAATAATTAAAATATATGAATAAAATACAATATATAATAAATAGTAAATAAATGAAAAATAAATAATAAATAAAATATATGAACAAATAAAAAAAAGGGATGTAAATTTATTAAAGGATTATTTCGACTTTTTTCGTCTCGCTAAAATGTTGACGGTGCTGTTTCAATTCTCATATTTTTTTTGAGTTTCTCGTAAAAAATGCGAGTGAGTTGACTTACTTTCTATCCGTGAATTTGGTAAAAACTTTTAGCAGGACAAAAAGTCGAGTATTTGGAATGTAAAGAAAATCACAAAATAACCCTCGTTGGATGGCAACTGAGCTATGCAAATAATAATAATAATAAGAATGTAAACTCTAAAGCCCCGTCCACACTACCACTCACCACCGTCGGCGCTTGCCGTCGAATAGTGTTCGTCACTCAAAAGTGGCAGTGTGGACACGATGCCGACGAGCAAAATGTAACCGTCGGCATTGCCCGCCAACATTCAGCAGGTTTAATATTGGGCGGGCATGCCCGTCACTCACGGGTCAGCGCCAAACACATGCTTCAAGTTATCGGCAGTTTTCACCATCTAGATATTTTTGTATTACTATGTACCGTATACCATCAGAACCAAGAAAGTCAGCTGATTACGAATATGTGATCAAAAATTAAATGGGAGAAATGGTCGGGAAATTGCAGCGAGTTGAAGACAAAAAAGTGAGAAAAATGTTTATACACTATTTCTTTTTGCTATATTTTTTATAATACACAAAAAGGTTTTCGTATATTTTTCTTGCTTATGATATGCAGAAATGTGTCATGAAGATGATAGTTGGGTCAGTTTTTCTAAACCTCCTGTGGTTATTTCATAATCTCGAGTGAGAGTACACGATATGCAGAAAACATGACTCTCACTTTGAAATCAGGAAGCGCGCTGACCGCCGAACAAAACCGTTCGTGTGGACACAACCCTGGCAACGGCGCCTCCCGTCGGCAAGCACCGTCGGCAAGCACCGACGGTGGTGAGTGGTAGTGTGGACGGGGCTTAAGACGCAACACAGATCAACAAATCCATCCCACCGCTGCCATCATTTATAAGTCTGTGTAATTGTAAAGACTTATCTGGGCTAAGTTAAAACGGTACTTCCAGTTTGTACACATTTATTTATAAGTCCAATAAGGAACTTAGAAGAATAATGCAAAACAGATAAATGGAAGATAAGAATGATGGGAAAGATAAATACAAGAGAAATAATGCAAAAATAAACACGAATCAAATATATAAGTGAAAAAATGAGAATTATACCAGGAATATTAATAAACTCAAACACAATAGAAGTAAAACTAACTAGAAAGATGTGTGGTACCGTAGATAACACTATAGTCGCCAGGCACTTGCCACTGCACTAATGTCGCCAGGCACACTATATTACAAATTTTAGCATCACTACAGACTTTTATGTGCCACTGAAGACGAATGCACAGTAGTTTATATTATGTACATCACACTACATGTCTTCAGTGGCACATAAAAGGCTGTAGTGATGCTAAAATTCGTAATATATTGTGCCTGGCGACATTAGTGCAGTGACGAGTGACTGGCGACTATAGTGTTATGTACGGTAACTACAACAAACTAAGATAATAATTCAATAAAAACTAAAAACAAAACAAAACAAATCTGAAATAAAACTGAGAATGAAATCGCTTAGAATATAAACGATAAAAAAGTATAGAAATAAAGCCAACTAGAAAAGTGTGTGGTAACTGTAGCAAACTGAGACCATTCAACAGGAACCAATCAAAACTAAACCAATATATAATAAAACTGAAAGATTAAATAGATTACCGTCGATAACACTATAGTCGCCAGTCACTCGCCACTGCACTAATGTCGCCAGGCACAATATATTACGAATTTTAGCATCACTACAGACTTTATGTTGCCAACTGAAGACATGTAGTGTGATGTACATAATATAAACTACTGTGCATGTCTCTTCAGTGGCACATACAAGTCTGTAGTGATGCTAAAATTCGTAATATATTGTGCCTGGCGACATTAGTGCAGTGGCGAGTGACTGGCGATTATAGTGTCATCTACGGTAACAAACTGAGACCATTCAACTTAAACCAATCAAAACTAAACAAATATAAAATA
>JACEEZ010014954.1:160000-165000 GCA_016584305.1 Chionoecetes opilio
TGATTTAAAAATATTGTTAGTTGAAAACCTATTCCTAACCTTACACATTTTCTTGACCTTAAAAACCCCTATTCTTTCAAGTAATGGAGATATTGAATAAACCTGACTGAATATAATTACAAACCAGAGATAAATTTAACCTTTCCTAAAAGTTTGGTTGAAATGAGGACAGAAATGGCGGACCCTTAGCTGGACAGACGGACATGCAGTGAATTATAGGAAGAAACTCTGCGGTGACGTCTTGCCGCATTTCACTAACTATGTAGACTTGTATGTAATATTATTATATGTTACTATTATTATTATTATTATTATTATTATTATTATTATTATTATTATTGCTGTTGCTATTATTATTACTATTGTTTTATAGTTATTACTAATATTATGATTACCATTTGTTTATTATATCATCATTATTATTACCACCAACACACACACACATACACACACACACACACACACACACATACACACACACACACACACACACACACACACACACACACACACACACACACACACACACACACACACATACACACACACATACATACACACACACATACACACACACACACACACACACACACACACACACACACACACACACACACACACACACATACATACACACATACACAACCGAGAAGTCCCGGTTTCGATCCCCGGGCGGAGCGGAAACAGATGGGCTGTTTCCTTAAAACCCGAGCCCCTGTCCACCCAGCAGTGAACGGGTACCGGGTGTTAGCCGAGGTTTGTGACCCCGGCCTCCCGGGGTGCTGGCTTCGGCCAAAACTAAGCACTAAGGATGAATGATAAAAATGTTGATATGGAGACGGGGCCATACGAGCGTTGCTCAGGCCCTGTAAAATACAACTAGATGAATACACACACACACACACACACACACACATACATACACACACACATACACACACATACACACACATACACCCACACACACACACATACACAAACACATACACACACACACACATACATACACACACACATACACACACATACACACACATACACACTAAGTACACAATATATTTAAGGAAGGTAAAATATGATAATTGGGTATCAAGAGAAGAACTTACGAGCTTGCCTTAGACCCATAAATATATAAACAGGTAAACACACACACACACACACACACACACACACACACACACACACACACACACACACACACACACACACACACACTAATACATTCCTACCTACATTCTAACTAACTAATTATAACTAACCACCTTAAGGTTATTACAAACTCCTATGACTTAAAAAATAACTTCAAGACGAGACAATAAGTTAATCCTACACGTACTAATCGCCTTAATTAAAGAAACACTACTTTTCACACCCTTGCTTATGTTATTATCCTTATTACTCTTATAATCCCTTATTATAATATACATAATTAACCCCTTCACGCCCAGAGCTTTCCTTTCCTATAAAAAATCGTCTGTTGTCGTGCCATAAAATTACGAAAAATAACTGGATTTACCAAATTAGTTAGTCGACAAAGATACTAAACAGGTCATATCTATAAAATATTGCTTATATTCACAAAAAATCGTCTAATGGTACCCAAATTACAATGGAAATTACGTTCTGGGTCTCAAGGGGTTAAAACTATTTCTTAAAAAACATTTATTATTTCGTCCATGCACAACTCTCGTATTTTCCAAAAAATTTCATCACACGTCAGATAAATTATTTCTTATAGCAATACCATACTTTTCAAAACTTTTATTATAATATACATCATAGAAAAAACTATTTCTCCCTCTCTATTTCTGCTCCCACTATTTCTTTCTCTCATATCATTCTTTCGTATTATTATTTCTCTATTATCATTTCTTATTATTTCTTCTATCCTTATTTCTCTTGTATTATCCACATTTTTTCATCCATGCACAACTTTCGTATTATCCTTTTATAATATAAGTCTGAGTAATTGTACAGACTTATAAATGGTGGCAGCGGTGGGATATACTTATTTATATTACATACTATTATACTTATACTATAGACTTATACTGTTTTATATCATATTTTCTATATTATACTTTTTCATCACACGTCAGAGAAGGTCCTGCTATCACGCACCTCTCTTATCACACCTCACCTCTATCTATCACGCTACCCCAGCGAAGAATAAAAAATGAAAATTTCTGCAACCTTCAATCAGAAGCAATTTTTTTTTCTCTCTCTCCTCTTCATCTCTCTCATCTCTCTCATCTCTCATCTCTCTCTCTCTCTCTCTCTCTCTCTCTCTCTCTCTCTCTCTCTCTCTCTCTCTCTCTCTCTCTCTCTCTCTCTCTCTCTCTCTCTCTCTCTCTCTCACATACACACACACACACACACTTGCATCAATCTAGTCAACAGTGTAACTATGGTACTGGGAATCTTAAATAAGAGAGAGAGAGAGAGAGAGAGAGAGAGAGAGAGAGAGGAGAGAGAAGAGAGAGAGAGAGAGAGAGAGAGAGGAAGGGAGAGGAGAGAGAGAGAAGAGAGAGGAGAGAAGAGGAGAGAGAGAGAGAGAGAGGAAGAGAGAGAGAGAGAGAGAGAAGAGAGTGTGTACAAGGAGGTAAAACTGGAAAAGCTAGAAGACTGGAAAAGAAGAAAAAAGGTCGTTTAGCGATTGAAGAAAAATAAGGAAGAAAGAAATGGTCTCAATTGTGAAGGAAAAAGGAAGGGAAATTACGTTCACCAGGGAAAGAAAAGAAGGAAGGAGGCCGTTCACTATGAAAGAAGAGGAGAAAGAAGAAGAACGTAGAATAACAAAAGGAAGGAGAGGAAGGGAAGGAAGGATGAGAAGGAGAAAGGAAGAGAAAGGAAGATAGGAAATGAAGGAAGAGAGGAAGAAAGGAAAGGTAGGAAGAAAGGAAGAGAAAGGAAGAAAGGAAATTAAGGAAGAAAGGAAGAAAGGAAGAGAGGAAGAGAAAGGAAGAAAGGAAAGGTAGGAAGAAAGGAAAGAAGGAAGAAAGGAAGAAAGGAAACGAAGGAGGAAGGAAGGAAGAGAAGGAAGAGGAATAACAAAGAGGGAAATAAGAGAAAGGTAATGGCCGTTCCATATAAAAAGAAAAGAAATAAAAAGCAATATAAAAAAGCGTAGAGGGAGAAAAAGACAGGAATATTTGACGGTAAAAATATAGAAAAGGAAGAAAAAGTAGATGTTAAAAAGTAAAGAAAAATAAGTAAGAGAAAGGAAATGAGAGTTCAATAGTAAAAGAAAAGGAAAAAAAAGAAGCAAAGTGTTTAGAATAGAAAGAAGCTTGAAGGAAGAGAATACATAGGAATACATAGGAATACATAGGAAGAACAGACACCAGGCTAGCTATTGGTCTATAACGAGGGTATCTGCTGAACTACAGACTCCTAACTATCAACTACATGTAAGAGAAGAAGGAGGAGGAGGAATACATAGGAATACAAAGGAAGAACAGACACCAGGCTAGCTATTGGTCTATAACGAGGGTATCTGCTGAACTACAGACTCCTAACTATCAACTACATGTAAGAGAAGGAGGAGGAGGAGGAATACATAGGAATACATAGGAATACATAGGAAGAACAGACACCAGGCTAGCTATTGGTCTATAACGAGGGTATCTGCTGAACTACAGACTACTAACTATCAACTACATGTAGGAGAAGGAGGAGGAGGAGGAATACATAGGAATACATAGGAATACATAGGAAGAACAGACACCAGGCTAGCTATTGGTCCATAACGAGGGTATCTGCTGAACTACAGACTCCTAACTATCAACTACATGTAAGAGAAGGAGGAGGAGGAGGAATACATAGGAATACATAGGAATACATAGGAAGAACAGACACCAGGCTAGCCATTAGTCTATAACGAGGGTATCTGCTGAACTACAGACTACTAACTATCAACTACATGTAGGAGAAGGAGGAGGAGGAGGAATACATAGGAATACATATAGGAATACATAGGAAGAACAGACACCAGGCTAGCTATTGGTCTATAACGGAGTATCTGCTGAACTACAGACTACTGACTATCAACTACATGTAAGAGAAGGAGGAGGAGGAGGAATACATAGGAATACATAGAAATACATAGGAAAAACAGACACCAGGCTAGCTATTGGTCTATAACGGAGTATCTGCTGAACTACAGACTACTAACTATCAACTACATGTAAGAGAAGAAGGAGGAGGAGGAATACATAGGAATACATAGGAATACATAGGAAGAACAGACACCAGGCTAGCTATTGGTCCATAACGAGGGTATCTGCTGAACTACAGACTCCTAACTATCAACTACATGTAAGAGAAGGAGGAGGAGGAGGAGGAATACATAGGAATACATAGGAAGAACAGATACCAGGCTAGCTATTGGTCTATAACGAGGGTATCTGCTGAACTACAGACTACTAACTATCAACTACATGTAAGAGAAGGAGGAGGAGGAGGAACACATAGGAATACATAGAAATACATAGGAAGAACAGACACCAGGCTAGCTATTGGTCTATAACGAGGGTATTTGCTGAACTACAGACTACTAACTATCAACTACATGTAAGAGAAGAAGGAGGAGGAGGAATACATAGGAATACATAGGAATACATAGGAAGAACAGACACCAGGCTAGCTATTGGTCTATAACGAGGGTATTTGCTGAACTACAGACTACTAACTATCAACTACATGTAAGAGAAGGAGGAGGAATACATAGGAATACATGTGAAGAACAGACACCAGGCTAGCTATTGGTCTATAACGAGGGTATCTGCTGAACTACAGACTACTAACTATCAACTACATGTAGGAGAAGGAGGAGGAGGAAGAATACATAGGAATGCATAGGAAGAACAGACACCAGGCTAGCTATTGGTCTATAACGAGGGTATCTGCTGAACTACAGACTACTAACTATCAACTACATGTAGGAGAACAGTTGGAAAAGGATACCATGTCCCTAAAGAAGATAGGAACATGGAAGTTTC
>JACEEZ010014954.1:180000-185000 GCA_016584305.1 Chionoecetes opilio
TGTATGTAAGAAAATGTCTGAAAAAAAATGCTTATACATATACTAACCTACACTTGTCTTCAATGTTTTTCTTCAGCTTTCTTATCAACAAGGCATATAGATGAACATGTCTCAAGTAATGGCCAAAAAAAGATCGCTCCTATCACAAGACAAAGACGATTTCAAGAACCTGAAGCTGAAAAAGAAAACTATCAAAAGAAAAATGAAAACACACCAAGAAACGAAATGAAACAAAAGACAAAAAAACGCAACGATCAAATAAAAAGAAAATATAAACTGAACTCAACAAAATCAATAATAATAAAAAAAACCCGATGTCAAAGGATAAGAAAGACGAGTTCTAATTGTTCCATAATTCTTGACCCTCCTTGACTGACCTTATCTTTGAGAGAGAGAGAGAGAGAGAGAGAGAGAGAGAGAGAGAGAGAGAGAGAGAGAGAGAGAGAGAGAGAGAGAGAGAGAGAGAGAGAGAGAGAGAGAGAGAGAGAGAGAGAGAGAGAGAGAGAGAGAGAGAGAGAGAGAGAGAGAGAGAGAGAGAGAGAGAGAGAGAGAGAGAGAGAGAGAGAGAGAGAGAGAGAGAGAGAGAGAGAGAGAGAGAGATTAACCTCACCATTAGTTTCACAAGATACAATGAAACAACTTTACCAATAACTTCCAATCACTCTCATGTTAAGGGAATAAATACTAAGATGAATGAGAGATAATATTTTTCCTGTAGATTATCAGACTAGTTTTTGGATACGAGAGCCTGAAGGACGAAGGTTGAAGGTCGAAGAACGAGGAATATAAGAACATAGGAACATCAGAAAATAAGGAAGCTACAAGAGGCTGGGAGACCTACACGTGGTAGTTCCTGTTACTTAACACTACCTACATCCACCTTGCATCCCCATCCATACAATTATCTAGCCTCCTTTTAAAGCTCCCTATTGACTCCGCATTGACCATCTGACGACTGAGTCCATTCCAATCATTTACCACCCTATTTGTGAACCAGTTTCTCCCTATTTCCTTTTTGAATCTACGCTTTTCCAGCTTGAATCCGTTACTTCTTGTTCTACCCTGATGACTGTAATAGCTGTAAGAACTTGTCCTACATCTCCTTTATTGTATCGAAGGAACGAAGGACGAAGGACGAAGGAGCTTGGGTAGGAAGAGGGAGGTCCAAGGGTTGTCTTTGATCTACAGTAAATACAGGTCAGGCGGTGAGTAATGCTATGCTGTAGTGTGTATTTCGTCGAGTTTAGTAGATAATGTGGTTATGTTGCGTGTGTGTGTGTGTGTGTGTGTGTGTGTGTGTGTGTGTGTGTGTGTGTGTGTGTGTGTGTGTGTGTGTGTGTGTGTGTGTGTGTGTGTGTGTGTGTGTGTGTGTGTGTGTGTGTGTGTGTGTGTGTGTGTGTGTGTGTGTGTGTCATGACCTGGTTGTTGTAGTAATGGTAGTGGGAGGGGTAGTAGTAGTAGTAGTAGTAGTAGTAGTAGTAGTAGTAGTAGTAGTAGTAGTAGTAGTAGTAGTGTAAGTAGTGGTAGTAGTGGTGGTAGTAGTAGTAGTAGTAGTAGTAGTAGTAGTAGTAGTAGTAGTAGTAGTAATAGTAGTTGTAGTAGTGGTAGTAGTAGTAGTAGTAGTAGTAGTAGTATAGTAGTAGTAGTAGTAGTAGAAGTAGTGGTAGTAATAGTAGTGGTAGTGGTAGTAGTGGTGGTAGTAGTAGTAGTAGTAGTAGTAGTAGTAGTAGTAGTAGTAGTAGTAGTAGTTGTAGTAGTGGTAGTAGTAGTAGTAGTAGTAGTATTATAGTAGTAATAGTAGTAGTAGTAGTAGTAGTAGTAGTAGTAGTAGCCATCCTTCCTCCTGCCTCCAGACACCGTGAGAAAAATCCACATCGCACAGGAGACGGGAGCGTCCAACTGGCTAACATCACTACCAATCAGAGCAAAGGGCTTCAACCTCAACAAACAAGAATTTGTCGATGCCGTTGCTCTGAGATACGGCTGGCCAGTGGAAGGACTCCCCAACACCTGTGTGTGTGGATCCCCCAACAACGTAGACCACACCATGACGTGCAAAAAGGGGGGATTCGTGTGTATCAGGCACGACGAGGTGAGGGACCTGACAGCCAGCATGCTCAGGGAGGTGTGCCACGACGTCTCCACCGAGTCAACCCTTCTGCCTCTAGATGGGGAACTCCTGCGGTACAGGACAGCCAATACCGCCCCTGAGGCTCGCGTGGACATCTGTGCTCGGGGATTCTGGACCAGAGGGCAGCGGACCTTTTTGGACATCCGGATCTTCGACCCGATGGCCGCCTCCCATCGTGAGCTCTCCCTCGAGGCTGTCCACCACAGGAACGAGCTGGAGAAGATAAGGGCCTATGGCGATAGGATCCTGCAAGTCGACCATGGTACCTTCACGCCCCTGGTCTTCACCACATCTGGCGGCATGGCCCCCAAGGCTAGGAGCTTCTACTCAAGACTAGCTGACTTGATGTCAGTAAAGAAGCACCAGCCAAGGAGCTCCGTCGCCGCCTGGATGAGGTGTCGCCTCTCCTTCTCCCTGCTCCGGTCTGCCCTCCTGTGTCTCAGGGGTACGAGATACTCCACTCCCTCTAACACGGACATAAGTGACCTCGATTGCGAGGCCACATTGGTAGAGATTGGGATAAGGGTGGATAGGTTAGGAATAGAGTAGGTTTATAAATTTAGGGGTAGTTAGTTAGTAAATGTATGTATTTTTAGGGGTAGTTGTAAGGTTGGATGCCACAGTCAATAGCGAGGTGGGGCTATGGCGTACCCGCCGCAAATAAAGAGGCGGTGGAGGTATCTTTTAGTAGTAGTAGTAGTAGTAGTAGTGGTGGTAGTAGTAGTAGAGTAGTGGAGTAGTAGTAGTTAGTAGTAGTATAAGTAGTAGTAGTAGTAGTGTGGTAGTAGTAGAAGCAGCAGCAGTAGTAGTGTAGTAGTAGTAGTAGTAGTAAATAGTAGTAGTAGTAGTAGTAGTAGTAGTATTTGTAGTAGTAGTAGTTGTAGTAGTGGTAGTAGTGTAGTAGTAGTAGTAGTAGTAGTAGTAGTAGTAGTAGTAGTAGTAGTTGTAGTAGTGTAGTAGTAGATATAGTAGTAGTAGTAGTAGTAGTAGTATAGTAGTAGTAGTATAGTAGTAGTAGTGGTAGTAGTAGTAGTAGTGTAGTATAGTTAGTAGTTGGTAGTGTAGTAGTAGAGTGTAGTAGTGTGTAGTGGTAGTAGTTTGTAGTAGTAGTAGAGTGGTGTAGTAGTAGAAGCAGCAGCAGCAGTAGTAGTAGTTAGTAGTAGTAGTAGTAGTAGTAGTAAGTAGTAGTATAGTAGTGTAGTAGTAGTAGTAGTAGTAGTAGTGGTAGTGGTAGTAGTAGTAGTTGTAGTAGTGGTAGAGTAGTAGTAGTAGTAGTAGTAGTAGTAGTTAGTAGTAGTAAGTGTAGTAGTAGGTAGTTAGTAGTAGTAGTGTAGTAGTGGTAGTAGTTATAGTAGTAGTAGTTAGTAGTAGTAGAGTAGTAGTAGTAGTAGTTAGTTGTGTAGTGGTAGTAGTAGTAGTAGTAGTAGTTGTGTAGTGTGTAGTAGTAGTAGTAGTAGTAGTAGTAGTAGTAGTAGTAGTAGTAGTAGTAGTAGTAGTAGTAGTAGTAGTGTGAAGTAGTGGTAGTAGTGTGTAGTGAGTAGTAGTTAGTAGTAGTAGTAGTAGTAGTAGTAGTAATAGTAGTGTAGTAGTGGTAGTATAGTAGTAGTAGTAGTAGTATAGTAGGTAGTAGTAGTAGTAAGTAGTGGTAGTAATAGTAGTGGTAGTGGTAGTAGTGGTGGTAGTAGTATAGTAGTAGTAGTAGTAGTAGTAGTAGTAGTAGTTGTAGTAGTGGTAGTAGTAGTAGTAGTAGTAGTAGTATATAGTAGTAATAGTAGTAGTAGTAGTAGTAGTAGTAGTAAGTAGTAGCCATCCTTCCTCCTCCTCCAGACACGTGAGAAAAATCCACATCGCAAGGAGACGGGAGCGTCCAACTGGCTAACATCACTACCAATCAGAGCAAAGGGCTTCAACCTCACACAAACAAGAATTTTCGATGCCGTTGCCTGAGATACGGCTGGCCCAGTGAAGGACTCCCCCAAAACCTGTGTTGGACTCCCCCACCAACTAACCACACCATGACGTGCAAAAAGCGGGGATTCGTGTGTATCAGGCACACGAGGTGAGGACCTGACAGCCAGCATGCTCAGGAGGTGTGCCACGACGTCCCCACCGAGCCAACCCTTCTGCCTCAGATCGGGGAACTCCTGCGGTACAGGACACCACTACCCCCCTGAGGCTCGCGGACATCTGTGCTCGGGGATTCTGGACCAGAGGGCAGCGGACCTTTTTGGACATCCGGATCTCGACCCGATGGCCGCCTCCCATCGTGAGCTCTCCCTCGAGGCTGTCCACCACAGAACGAGCGGAGAAGATAAGGCCTATGGCGATAGGATCCTGCAAGTCGACCATGGTACCTTCACGCCCCTGGTCTTCACCCATCTGCGGCATGGCCCCCAAGGCAGAGCTTCTACTCAAGACACTGACTGATTCAGTAAAGAAGCACCACCAAGGAGCTCCGTCCCGCCTGGATGAGGTTCGCCTCACCTTCTCCCTGCTCCGGTCTGCCCTCCTGTGTCTCAGGGGTACGAGATACTCCACTCCCTCTAACACGGACATAAGTGACCTCGATTGCGAGGCTACATTGGTAGAGATTGGGATAAGGGTGGATAGGTTAGGAATAGAGTAGGTTTATAAATTTAGGGGTAGTTAGTTAGTAAATGTATGTATTTTTAGGGGTAGTTGTAAGGTTGGATGCCACAGTCAATAGCGAGGTGGGGCTATGGCGTACCCGCCGCAAATAAAGAGGCGGTGGAGGTATCTTTTAGTAGTAGTAGTAGTAGTAGTAGTAGTGGTGGTAGTAGTAGTAGTAGTAGTGGTAGTAGTAGTAGTAGTAGTAGTAGTAGTAGTAGTAGTAGTAGTGGTGGTAGTA
>JACEEZ010014954.1:190000-195000 GCA_016584305.1 Chionoecetes opilio
CAGGCACCCATTTATCCACCATCCCCGAAAGGAAGGATGAACAGCTGAATGGGCTGCACGCCGACTACCCTGGCCCGGATTCGAACCAGGGCCCGCACATTCGTAGCTAGGCGCGCTAACCACTACACCACGGAGGAGACAATGCACACGTTAGCCAGGCATATACTAGTAGGCAATTCTCTACGTGGAAAAGAAACTAATGAGAGAAAATAGAGTGTGCTTCTTGCAAGGCGTGTGTAAGGAAGTGTTTTGGCCTAATTGGAAGTGATATAAGAGGAGTACTCTCAAGGAAGACTGCATTTCAGATTTTACCAGATTTTTTTTCTTTGCTCTTTTTGCCGTCGGCTTTGAAATGTGAAGGACACGGTAGTAGGGTCTCTCTCTCTTTCTTTCTTTCTTTCTCTCTCTTTATTCTCTTTCTTTCTATCTATCTCTCTCTTCTTTTTTTTTCTTTCTTAGTCTGTCTGTCTGTGTCTGTCTTTCTCTTTCCTTCTTTCTCTTCCTGTATGTCTCTCTCTCTCTCTCTCTCTCTCTCTCTCTCTCTCTCTCTCTCTCTCTCTCTCTCTCTCTCTCTCTCTCTCTTTATTTCTTTTTTTTCAGTCTGTCTGTCAATGTCTTCGTATCATTATTTTAGTGCATGAGTCAGTCAGTCAGTCAGTCAATCAGTCAGTCAATATGTTGGAAAGCCGATTCATAAATTGGTTACCCATCTAGATAGTCAGTCAAATAATGAGTGAGTGAGTGAGTGAGTGAGTGAGTGAGTGAGTGAGTGAGTGAGTGAGACAGCCAGGAAGTTAATCAGTCACAATTAATTTAGGCAGTCAGCTAGTCAGTCACATATATTTCATTTTGTCAGCCATCAACTTAGTTTATTAATCGGAGCATCGTTCAAGTAGTCAGTTAGCTTCACATTTGGTCTTTCTGCTAAGTCACCACACACACACACACACACACACACACGACACACACACACAAATCACCACCACAACTTTCAGCGACGCTCGTATAGATTTCTTCCAGCTTAGTAATCACTTTCGTTCACTTGTGGTTCATAAATCAATACTTTCAAGGTGGTACAAAGAAGAAGAGGAGGAGGAGGAGGAGGAGGAGAGCTGAGAGAGAGGAGGAGGGAGGAAGGGGTAGAGGAGGAGAAGGAGTAGGAAGGAGGAGGAGGAAGGGAGGAGGAGGAGGAGGAGGAGGAGGAGGAGGAGGAGGAGGAGGAGGAGAGATAATAGGAGTTCTTGTGGAAGGTACGTCGATGTTCAGCATCTGGCAACACTGGCGGGACATCGAAGTAGCCTCCAGCCTTTTATCCCACGCCCCACTAAGCCTTTCCACAACACACGCTCTTCCCTGCACCTTTATGTTCCTTCCCCTGTACTTTATATAGGAGCTACACGCATCCCCTTAGCCCTTCCTTCCCTTCCTCCTGTTCCTGTCTCCCATTTGGCAACGTTTCTAACAAGCCACATCACTTTGCTTCAAGGGAGGAATCTTGAATTTGTAGCTTCGTTTTCTTCGTTTCAATCGTATTCTATTACTTTGAGCTCTTTACCTCACTAAAAAGACCTGCTTCTAATACGTTTATTTATATAGCAATGCCGTATTATTGTCTATCTTTCATGTCTATTAATGAAATGCAAGTATTTACGCTTACTAACTAATACTAGAGGTCTATTCTTCTAAGCTCTTTACCCTACTGAAGAACCTACTTCCAATACATTTTTTTATATAGAAGTGCCAATTTATTGTTTACCTTCCTTGTTTACTAATCAAATGCAAGTATATACGTTTACTAACTCAACTAAAACCCGTCGATATATTTCCAAAGTAGGTCTCTATAAGAATAAAACGGAAGCGGCGACAGTAGTAGCGGCGGTAAGGCGAGCCGTCTGAGTGGGTGTCATAAAGTAAGGGCTTAATCGGACCGTCCTTAAAGGGGGAAGGAGGGCAAGGAGGGTTAAATTTATACCCGGGGGGACCTCTGAACCCAATTACTGCCTGCGACCGTCTGCCGCCCTCCTAGTCAGGCTGTAGACGGCGACGAGGCAAGTGAATAAAGCGCTCGAGAAGTTACAAGTTACCACATTCTTGGCTTCTTGCACGCTTAGCATTCCTTCTTCGTGTGTGTATGGTCTCCCCTTGATCAGAGAGAGAGAGGGGAGGGGGTGGGAGGGGAGGGGAGGGAGAGGAGAGAGAAGAGAAGAGAGAGAGAGAGAGAGAGAGAGAGAGAGAGAGAGAGAGAGAGAGAGAGAGAGAGAGAGAAGAAGAGAGAGAGAGAGAGAGGAGAGGAGAGAGAGAGAGAGAGAGAGAGAGAGAGAGAGACGAAAACATGAAAACCAGTGCATTTGACGAGAGAGAACATAACTTTAACACACTCTTAACAGAGTCCATTTTCACTACAACTAAGTACAGGGCAGAGAGACTTCCTTCCAGGCTTTCTTTCAAGGCTCTAAGAGGGAACGCTGCAAGGGCTACAAGGGAATGCAAAGGAAGAACAGACAGCAACATCCCTACTGGGCCAAACGAGACTGCCTGTGTGACTACTTTCTACCACTATAGTTTTTATGTGTTAGAGGTACAAGAATAGTAAAGTTATTCGCTAAAAGGATACAGAAGGCTAAGGAAAGGGAGAAGAAAGAAGGGTACAACAAAATCCATACCGTATACATCCTTTAGACTTCGCAAAAAGTGAGGGCGTACGTTAAATGGACCGCGAATTTGAAGACTCTACTGTACGTTTCTTTAGGATGAGTAGGAGTGGACCGCGAATGCAAAGACTCTACTGTACGTTTCTTTAGGATGAGTAGGAGTGGACCGCGAATGCAAAGACTCTACTGTACGTTTCTTTAGGATGAGTAGGAGTGGACCGCGAATGCAAAGACTCTACTGTACGTTTCTTTAGGATGAGTAGGAGTGGACCGCGAATGAAGACTTACTGTACGTTCTTTAGGATGAGTAGAGTGGACGCAATGCAAAGACTCTACTGTACGTTTCTTTGAGTAGGAGTGGACCGCGAATGCAAAGACTCTACTGTACGTTCTTAGGATGAGTAGGTGGACCGCGAATGCAAAGACTCTATCTGGGAGTGAGTGGACGCGAACGTTTTCTTGAGTGTGTACGTAGAGTGAACCGCGAATGTTAGTACTCTACTGTACGTTACTTGAGGGGGAAGATAAGTGGACCGCGAATGCAAAGACTCTACTGTACGTTCTTTGAGGGTAAGAAGGAGTGGACCGCGAATGTAAAGACTCTACTGTACGTTACTTAAGGGTTTACGTACAATGGACCGCGAGTTTGAAGACTCTACTGTACGTTCCTTGAGTGTGTACGTAGATTGAACCGCAAATTTTAGTACTCTACTGTACGTTCATTGAGGTTGAGGAGAAGTGGACCGCGAATGTTTTGTACTCTACTGTACGTTCCTTGAGGGGGAAGATAGGAGTGCAAACCCGCGGAAATGGAAGGAAGCAATACCTACTGTACGTTCCTTAGGGTCTGAAAGGAATACGCGAATGTAAAGACAAACTGGTACGTATCCTGATACCGCGTAAAGTGTCTTGAAAAGATACTAAGGGAAAAAAAATGGTAGCCTATCAATGACGGCGTAAGAAGAATGGTGGTGGACGTGGAAAGAATGATAATTGTCGCACGGGAAGACGAATGGAAGAGAGAGCGAAAGAAGAGTGTGACGTGAAGAGATAAGGACGGGAGAGAAGAAGAGAGAGAGAGAGAAGAGAGAGAGAGAGAGAGAGAGAGAGAGAGAGAGAGAGAGAGAGAGAGAGGAGAGAGAGAGAGGAGAGAGAGAGAGAAGAGAGAGAGAGAGAGAGAGGAGAGAGAGAGAGAGAGAGAGAGGAGAGAGAGAGAGAGAGAGAGAGAGAGAGAGAGAGAGAGAGAGAGAGAGAGAGAGAGAGAGAGAGAGAGAGAGAGAGAGAAGAGAGAGAGAGAGAAGAGAGAGAGAGAGAGAGAGAGAGAGAGAGAGAGACGGTAAGGAAGATATTGGCTACAGACATACGCTTGAGTTAGGTTAGCAAAATGAGTAGTATTAATAGTTAGCGTTTATTAGCTAGGCCAGTAAAGTAATACGATTGAGTTTATATAGTAATTAGAGTAGTAGTATTAGTTGTAGTAAAATCTAAGTTTAAAAATCTAATTTAGCTAAGTTAGAAAAGTCTATGATGAAACATGAAACTGAAAATAGCTCTTCAGATAACGATTTGGAAGTTCTTAAGTACGTGGCAGTAAATCAAAGAAACTAGAGTGCCTAAAACTAATAGCAAACTTAATGTAACTTGAAAAAAACTGTTATTTCTATTATTCTCAAACCCACAAACCACCTCTCTAGAAATCCCCGTCTGAAAAATGGCTCTTGAGATCACGATTTGGAGGTTCTTAAATAGATGACAGTGAAAGAAAAAGAACCTAGAGTGTTTAAAACTAAAAAAAAACTTAATATAACTTGCAAAAACACAAATATTTCTCTTATTCTCAACACGCAAACCACCTTACTAAAACTTTTCGCCTAAAGAATGGCTCTTAATATCACGATTTGAAAGTTTTTGAGTACGTGGCAGTAAAGAAAAGAAACCTACCTTTAAAACTAATAACAAACCTAATATAACTAGCAAAAGAACAGCTATTTTTCTTATTCTCACCACACAAAACAGCTTACTAGAAATTCCCGTGTGAAAAATGGCTCTTGAGATTACGATTTGGAAGTTCTTGAGTACGTAGCAGTAAAAAAAAATGTAACTTAAGAGTTTAAAACAAAAAAACTAACGTAATATATATCTTTCGAAAACAGATATTTCTCATATTTTTAACCTGCAGACCACCTTCCCTAAAAATCCCCGCCTTAAGAGATAAAAAAGTCAGAAATCTTACGAACAATGACCGAAAAATAATTGGCCTAATCATAGACCACTGTATACCTGGACTGTTCACGCGACAATGTTTTGAATTGCGGGGCTGCATAGGGGCCTGCGGGGCGCCCGACAAAG
>JACEEZ010014954.1:207500-217500 GCA_016584305.1 Chionoecetes opilio
TCTTTAATTTTATTCTATCTTATTTTTTGTGTTTTAGTTTAGTAGGTTTAAGTTAGAAAAAGACAACATTCCCATTTATTTTATGTCTTCTTTTATATTCTTTCAGGCCAACTCAAAGCCACATGAAATTCTCGTGTTACCCCCTCCTCAAAAAGTTCTGTAATTTCAATCTCTATTTCATTTTGGTTTTAGTTGTTAAAAAAAAGACAACATTCCCTTTTATTTTATATCTCCTTGGATATTCTTTCAGGCCAATTCAAAACCACATGAAATTCTCGAGTTACTCCCCCGATCCCCCCAAAAAAACCCAATATTCTTAAATTTATACCTCTATTTCCTTACGGTTTTATTTGTAGCCTTAAAATAAGACACCAATTCCTAACCACATGAAACTATTTTTGTGTTACCCCCCCCAAAAAAAAAAAATTACCCCCCTTCCAAAAATATATTCTTTAATTACAATCTCTATATCTTTTTGGTTTTATTTTTTACCTAAAAATAAGACAGTGATTCCTAAATTCCAATCGATTTTTCGGTCATGGCTTCTTTTCTTTTCTTTCATGCCAACTCAACAAAACATGAAATCATTCTTGTATAGCCTCCAAAATACAACTTTAATTTTAATCTCTATTTGTCTCTAACAGAAACTTGTAACTCAAATTTTAATTCTTTAATTTCAATCTTTATTTCATTTTGGTTTTAGTTGTAAAAAATGACAAAAAAGACAACAGTTCCCATGTATTTTATATATCTCCTTTTATTCTATTTTATGCCAACTCAAAAAACATGAGATTCTCGTGTTAACCCAAAAAAACATTTAGATTCCTCGGTTAAAACCCCACAAAAAAAACATGATTGTTTCTCGTGTTAACCCCACAAAAAACATGAGATTCTCGTGTTAACCCCACAAAAAACATAAGATTCTCGTGTTAACCCCACAAAAAACATGAGATTCTCGTGTTAACCCCACAAAAAACATGAGATTCTCGTGTTAACCCCACAAAAAACATGAGATTCTCGTGTTAACCCCACAAAAAACATGAGATTCTCGTGTTAACCCAACAAAAAACCCAATAAGATTCCTCGTGTTCAACCCGACAAAAAACATGAGTTCCCCGTGTTCCCCCCCCCACAAAAAACATGAGATTCTCGTGTTAACCCCACAAAAAACATGAGATTCTCGTGTTAACCCCTCAAAAAACCTCTCAAATTACCCCTCGCAAAATAATATTATATAATTTAAATCTTTATTTCTTTAAGGTCTTAATTATAACCCTAAAAAATGACCAATTCATAAATTTTAATACCTATTTCTATCGCATTCTCTTTGGGTTTAGTGGTGACCCCGATATAGGGACAACGATTCCTAAATTTCGATCGATTTTTTGGTCTCATTCTTTTTGGTTTTAGTTTGTCTTCTTCCTCTCCTTCTTCTTCTTCTTTTCTTCTTCTTCTTTTTTTCTTTGTTTTTCTTTTCCTTTTCTTCTTCAGGCAGCTCAAAGGGGTTAAGACGCGCCTCTGTCCGCCTAAAGAAGACTAATTCTGTTTGTTTTGCTGTTAGCGGGAGGGACGGGAAAGCAGGGATAGGGAGGAAGAGGCTGGTGTGCCAATTCTTCATTCTCCTTTACCAGTGTTGCCTTCATTGGATCACGTTTCCTCCTCCTCCTCCTCCTCCTCCTCCTCCTTCCTCCTCCTCTCCTCTCTCCTCCTCCTCTTCCTCCTCCTTCCTCCTCTCCTCCTCTCCTATGGGTTGTCTGTGTTCCGCCTCTAAACGGGTTTTAATATTGCCCTACGAATTATATTATATCGTCCCCCGGATCGATTACTGTTAGTGGTAGTTGTAGTTAGCATACTTCCTATCCTATCATTCTTCACTACGAAACTTCCATGTATCTATCTTCTTTAGGGCCATGGTATCCTTTTCTAACTGTTCCTCTTACATGTAGTTTGGTAGTTAGTAGTCTGTAGTTCAGCAGATACCCTCGTTATAGACCAATAGTTAGCCTGCTATCTGTTCCTCCTATGTACTCCTAAGTATTCCTCCTCCTCCTCTTCTTCCAAGACGTCGGGTTATGAGGAATCAGGTTCAATGCCTTAGTGGTTTGTGTTGTCTTCATGTGGTCTTCGTGTGGTCTTCGTGTGGTCTTCGTGTGGTCTTCGTGTGGTCTTCGTGTGGTCTTCGTGTGGTCTTCGTGTGGTCTTCGTGTGGTCTTCGTGTGGTCTTCGTGTGGTCTTCGTGTGGTCTTCGTGTGGTCTTCGTGTGGTCTTCGTGTGGTCTTGTGTATTTCGTGGTCTTCGTGTGGTCTTCGTGTGGTCTTCGTGTGGTCTTTGTATGCTGTGGGTCTTCGTGTGGTCTTCGTGTGGTCTTCGTGTGGTCTTCGTGTGGTCTTCGTGTGGTCTTCGTGTGGTCTTCGTGTGGCCTTCGTGTGGGCTTCGTGTGGGCTTCGTGTATTCTTCGTGTGGTCTTCTTGTGGTCTTCGTGTGGGCTTCGTGGTTTCATCTTGTGTGGTCTTCGTGTGGTCTTCGTGTGGTCTTCGTGTGGGCTTCGTGGCTTCATCTTGTGTGGTGCCTCAATGCCACTTTCACTTGCCGCCTCATCGCTCACGTTCGGACCAAGGGAAGGTAAAAAATAGCCAAGCGGAGGGTGATACAAAATCTTGAGGGAAAGTTTTCAAAGACGCACAACTCAGTCTTGGTTTTCTTGAAGCTCTAATTGCTTCGTGGTTCTTTGAGCTTCCACACACGCAGACCTCCCGGCCAGCCTTCTTTCCTTCCTTCCTTCTTTCCTCTATTCCTTCCCTCCTTCTTTCAGCCCTAGCCACATATTTCTCCTCCTCTCGTCTTACATTTCCTATTTTTCTTCCTTCCTTACTTCCTTACTTCCTAAATACCTACACTTCCTTCACTCCCTCCCTCTTTCCCTTCCTTCCTCCTTCTTTCCTTCCTTTGTTCCTTCCTCCCTTCCTTGGCACTAATTTATCCTTCTTTCTTCTCGTCTTTCCTCTTAAATTTTTTTCTTTTTCTTCTTCAACCTCATTTTCCTCCTTTTTTTCTTCTTTTTCACCTCTTCCTCCTCATTTTCTTACTTTTCTTCTACTTTTTCTTCCTATTAACTTAATCTTTTCCCCTCTTCCTACTTGCCGTCTTCCTTCTGTAACTCTCATCACTTTTCCTCCTCTTCTTTTTACTTCCTTTTTCCTGCTTCTCCTCCTACTCCTTCTCGTCTTCCTTCTCTTACTATCCCTCTTCCCTTCCTTCCATGTCTTCCTTCACCTCTATCTACCACTAAGCTCTCTCCTCCTCCTCCTTCTCCTCCTCCTCCTCCTCCTCCTCCTCTTCTTTTCCACATCACAACACCGAGCAAAATTATGACTAAAAGCATTGTAAAAAAAATGCTTTGTGACATTTCTTCCCTCTCTTCCTACCTGTATTCTCGTCTTTCTCTCTCTCTCTCTCTCTCTCTCTCACTCTCACTCTCACTCTCACTCTCCTCTCTCTCTCTCTCTCTCTCTCTCTCTCTCTCTCTCTCTCTCTCTCTCTCAGTGATGTGGAGACGCCCTTTATCATCTCTCCTTCATCATCTTTCCTCCTCTTTTTCTTTCCTGCCACCTCGACGTAACGCAACCTTCGCCTCTCCCGCAGCCACACGCCCGGACTGACTAAGACTATCCTCACGTACCCTGACTAAGCTCTGTAAGGCGGTGAAGGTGAGAGGAGAAAAAATATGAAGGAAAAAAGAAAGCGGAAAGAATGATGAGCCGGAAGTTTTGTCTGATGGAGGACACAACAAAACCGAAATTATAATCCTGAAGAAGTGGAAGATGGGGAGGAGGAGGAGGAGGAGGAGGAGGAGGAGGAGGAGGAGGAGGAGGAGGAGGAGGGAGGGGGAGGAGGAGGAGGAGGAGGAGGAGGAGGAGAGGAGGAGGAGGAGGGGAGGAGGAGGAGGAGGAGGAGGAGGTCAGTGGAGTAAGTAAGTGGGCGAAAGTTGGGGTGGGAACGGAGTAAAAAGATGAGTTGTTGAGAGAACAAGGAGGAATACATAGGAATACATAGGAATACATAGGAATACATAGGAATACATAGGAATACATAGGAATACATAGGAATACATAGGAATACATAGGAATACATAGGAATAACATAGGAATACATAGGAATACATAGGAATGACACCAGGAATACATTGGAATACTAGGAATATCTGCGAATACATAGGAATACTAAATAAAACTACAGTAACCAGGCTAGTTTGGTAAAACGAGGTATCTGCCCTGAAATACAGACTATAACTAGTAAAACTAATGTAAGAGGAAGTTGGCAACAGAAATTACCATGTCCCAAAGGGACGATAGAACATAATCGGTGAAGAATGAAAACCGATTTATTTTACAATACACGATCAATCAGTTTTTAGATAAATATTAATCGCTGGCAATTTAAGCCCAATTCTTTCAATTTAGCTCAAGTCTGTTTTAGATGAAGTATTGTGCTGGGTCGATTCGAGGGACGAGGTGTTCAGATTATGCGAGGAAGAGGAGAAGGAGGAGGAGGAGGAGGAGGAGGAGGAGGAGGAGGAGGAGGAGGAGGAGGAGGGAGGAAGGAGGAGGAGAGGAGGATTACATAGGATTACATAGGAATAACAGACACCAGGAGACCTATTGGTCCCATAGCGAGGGTATCTGCTGAACTACATACTACTTAACTATCAACTACTTGAAAGAAAACAGTTGAAAATGATACCATGTCCCTAAAGAGGTAGGAACATGGAAGTTTCATAGTGCAGAATGATAGGATATGAAAAATACTAACTACAACTACCACTACCACTACAACTAATCAATACGGGGGACTAGATACGAATTCGCACTATCAATACCCATTTACTTTACAGTGCGCGTCAAGTCTGTTTTTGAATGTAGTTATTGTGCTGGCTCCGACAACATTTGCTGGTAACTTGTTCCATCGATCAACGACTCTAACATTGAAATAATTTTTAGGAGATTCGGGATGCAACCGTTGACCGTTTAGTTTTAAACCATTATTTCTTGTTGTCACTTGAGTTGAAAGCTCGAATAGGTTCTCTTGATTAATGACATCAAAACCTTTTAGGATCTTAAAGGTTTCTATCAAGTCCCCACGGATTCTACGATCCTTTAAGGAAAACATATTAAGTTTCCACAGTCTCTCTTCATAAGATAAATTTCGCAGAGATGGAATTATTTTGGTTGCTCTTCTTTGCACTGATTCCAATTTGGCTTGATCTTTTACGAAACAGGGCGACCAGAATTGAACGGCATATTCCAAGTGCGGCCTAACCAAAGACGTGTATAATTGTGTCATTACTTTCGGAGTTTTATGTTCAAAGTTACGTTTAATAAAACCCAACATCATATTTGCCTTTTTACTGGCAGCTAGGCAATGCGGACTTGTTTTCAGATCATTACTGATGATGACACCTAAATCCTTTTCCTGCTGTACTTCAGTTAACGATTTATTTTGCATTTGATAGTTATATTTGAGGTTATCGTTGCCTATATGCATTATTTTACATTTATCGGAATTGAATTTTATTAGCCATTTTATCACTCCAATCTGATAGTTTGTCGAGATCACTTTGTATGAGTTCGCAGTTTTCTCTAGTATAGCTTTACGCCCAAATTTTGGGTGTCATCTGCAAATTTCGATATTTTAGATCAAGTCCGCAGTCTAGATCGTTGATATATATCAGGAAAGAGTAGGACCCAGACCGAGCCTGAGGCACCCCACTAGTAACCATCTAACCAATCAGATGCCTCGCATTTATTACTACCCTTGTTTACGATTTGAAAGCCAATCGCCAATCCATGAACATAATGCTCTCCTAAGCCATGTGCCCTTAGTTTGGGTCAACAGTCGCTTATGGGGAACTGTATCGAGGCTTTCTGAAAATCAAGGTATATTACATCCGAGGGAACTTAGCGCCCCATTTTTAAAATAATAACATTCAAAATATCCAGTAGGTTTGTTAAGCAGGATCTCTTATTTCGAAATCCATGCTGGGAGTTTAGTATTGAGTTATTTCATCGAGAAAAGACACTATTTTATCCCGCAATATTTTCTCAAATAGTTTAAAAATCACGGACGTTATACTAATTGGGCGATAATTACTTGCGAGGCTCTTACTCCCTTTCTTGAATATCGGTGTAACATTAGCTAATTTCCATACTAGGAACATTTTTTCCATTTGCGATTTTTTGAAAATAATCTTTAATGGGAGCGAAAGTTGGGTGTGACATTACGAAAGTAGTCGCGGCGAGATTTCGTCCACCCCCACGGATTTTGCTGGTCAAGTTTTCAGCAAATACTGGAGGAGGAGGAGGAGTGGGAGGAGGAGGAGGAGGAGGAGGGAGGAGGAGGAGGGGAGGAGGAGGGGGAGGGGGAGGAGGCAGGGGGAAAAGCTTTGGATGGTACGAAGATGTTGGAGAAGAAGGAAAAAGAGGAGGTAGAGAAAAGTGGGATAGAGAGAAAACCAAAGCAGGGAAGGAGATAAGTGGTTGGAGAGGAGGAGGAGGAGGAAGAGGAGGAGGAGGAGGAGGCGGAGGAGGCGGAGGAGGAGGAGGAGGAGGAGGAGGAGGAGGAGGAGGAGGAGGAGGAGGAGGAGGAGGAAGGAAAGTGCTTGAGAGGTTGACAAAAGTGTTCAATATCGACTTTTTTTTACGAGAGTTGAGTAGCACAGAACAGGCGTTGAACCTCTTCCTTTTCTATCTTGCTTATAAAAATAACAGGGTTCATCCATATCTTTATATAATAATATCTTATAATCCATATCTATATACTTATTTATTTGTATCCATTGCCATAATATTCTTCCCCTCTCTCTTTGCACTGTTAACTGGAGGTATTGTGAGGGAATACATGTGAGGGAAGACATGAGAGGGAAGACATGAGAGGGAAGACATGAGAGGGAAGACATGAGAGGGAAGACATGACATGAGAGGGAAGGGAAGACATGAGAGGGAAGACATGAGAGGGTAGACATGAGAGGGAAGACATGAGAGGGAAGACATGAGAGGGAAGACACGAGAGGGAAGACATGAGAGGGAAGACATGAGAGGGAAGGGAAGACATGATAGGGAAGACATGAGAGGGAAGACATGAGAGGCACGGAAAAACATGATAGGGAAGACATGAGAGGGAAGACATGATAGGGAAGACATGAGAGGGGAGGGAAGACATGTGAGGGAAGACATGAAAGGCAAGGGAAGACATGAGAGGGAAGTCATGAGAGGCAAGGAAAAACATGATAGGGAAGACATGAGAGGGAAGACATGAGAGGCAAGGGTACAGAGTGAGGGGACGAGGGAGTGGGAGTCAGGTAGTAACGGGAAAGGGAGATAAAGAGATGAAGGAAATATGAGTAGGACAATGGAATGAGAATGAAATGAAATAGGTATGAAATATGGTATGAAAATAGGTAAGTATGAAAATGGCTTTGAGAGATAACACAATAAACACAAAATTATAGACTGTAAGAGACTGGATGACGAGAAAGAGATAAAATGCATGGGAGACTAAATATGATATGGGAAGATAGAATAAGGTGAATAAAAAATGGGTAGGGGGGAAAAAGGGGTTAGGTAACATGAAAAAAGAAGATTTGGATGGATGATAAGAAATTGAGGATAACCAGAAAAATATATAAATGTATTGGAGACTAAATATAATGTAGGAATAACGCAGAAAAGAGATCATGGAAGTCAGTCAGTCAGTCAGTCAGTCAGTCAGTCAGTCGTCACAGCAGCATCGTCATCACAGTTTCCAAAAAAGAACATAAAAAAACCATATAAAAACGTCTTTCCCCCCCTCTTTTTTTGGGGTTTTTCATCTTCTCTCTCCCTCCTCTCTCTTCCCTTCCACTCTCCCCTCTCTCCTTCCCTCTCCCCTTTCCCTCTCCTCTCCTCCCTTCTCTCTCTCTCTCTCTCCCCTCTCTTTTTCCCTCCCTTTTCCCCTTCTTCACCACACACAACACTACCCACACAAACACATATACACCACTACAAAAACCCAAAAAACCCACACAAAACACACAACACAACACACACACCCACGTACTCTACACGTACATCACGAATTCAATATATTTTAATAAGGCTACGGAGCGTGAAGAGTCTGAGTCCGCCTATTCATCAGTGTCATTGAAAAAAAGGAGGAAAAAAAATCTTAATGGGTTAGAGAGGGAAGGAAAGGATAATGGAGGAGGAGGGGAGGGGGGAGGAAGGAGGGGAGGGAGGAGGAGGGGGGGGAGGGAGGAGGGGGGAGGGGGAGGAGGAGGGGGGGAGGAGGAGGAGAGGGGGGGGGGGAGGAGGAAAAGGGAGGGGAGGAGCCATTACTAGGTCAAGAGGTATGAGTGTGGTTACCTACAAATACATCAGAGTTATATCCTTATCATCATCATCATCATCATCATTACTATATGTTATAGTACTACTTGTATAATAGAAATACCTTATCTATTCGAAACATGATTCATAAGACTGTGTTAATTAAAGCTTAAAACTCTAATACATTTTTTTGAGGTTGGTCTTAAATTAAAAACAAAACAAAAACACTCCAACAATTTTTTTTAAACTATTATAAAAAAAATAAATTTCCCTAGTACATTTTTTGAGGGTAATAAATAGAAAATAAGGAACCCCATCAGATAATTTCGCAAAGCCCTATTAAAATTCCTTATATTTTTGTTAAAGGAAACATTTCTTAACTTTGTCCTTAAAAGTCGAGGAGGCGAAAAAAACCTCCATTTAGATAATTTCGCCATACCAACATAATCTAAATCTCCTTCATATTTCAGTTCAATAAAAAAAAAATTTTCCCAATACTCCCCCTTTGAAGTCGAGGAAAAAGAAAAAGAGGCGGGTTCCCATTAAACTTGATTCCCAAAATTTTTTGGGGTTTTCATAGGGTGGGGCCGAAATGCCTTGGGTCTCATGGGGTTTTGGGGGGCCGAAATCCCGGGGCCCTTCATAGGGATTTTTGGGGCCAAAATGCCTTGGTCTCAAAAATTTTTGGGGGGCCCGAAATCCCTTTGGGGGTCTCATATGGGGGGCCCCGAAATCCCTTTGGGGGTTTTCATATGACTTGGGGCCAAAATTTCCTTGGGATTCATATGATTTGGGCCAAAATCCCGGGGTCTCATTGCCCTTGGGGGGCCCAAAAAATCCCTTTGGGGTTCTCATAATTTTGGGGCCGAAATCCCTTTGGGGTTTTCTATGTTTTGGGGGCCGAAATCCCCTTGATCTCATATGATTTGGGGGCCAAAATCCCTTGGATCCATGATTTGGGGCCAAAATTTTCCTTGGATCTCATATGTTTTGGGGGGCCGGGAAAAGGGTTTTGGATCTCATATGTTTTGGGGCCAAAAATCCCTTGGATCTCATATGTTTTTGGGGGCCAAAATTTTGGGATCTCATATAAATTTGGGGCCGAAAGGGCCTTTGGGATCTCATATGATTTGGGCCAAAATTTTTTGGGGGATCATTTCCCTTCCCTTCCAAATCGCCTAAAGTCCCAAATTGCCCCTGCCCCCAGAAGCTAAAAAGAAAAAAACATCCCTAAAAAAGTAAAGGAGGCAAAAGCAACACCTTTCTGAACCCCTGAACGTATTAAAACCCCCTCAAAACACTTAAACAAATCGAGCCCTTTTAACGCATCCACCCCACTACCGCAGCCTTTCACGGGGGGTTTAATTCGGTCATTTGGGTCGCGCCCCTTCTCCTGCCAAAAGCCACTTCCGTTACGGCCCCTAGCGGTTTCCCAAAAAAGAGCTATCCCAAATTTTCTATTAATAAAGACTAGGGAAAAACTGCCCCTTAAAAGGCTGATTCAAAAATTTGGCTTTTTCCCTCGTCTTTTTTTATCTGACGAAAAGGGGGTCTGGGCCCGGGGGCTGGTGTCATGATCGCAATAATTTTTCAAAAAAATCACAAAACCCGATCGCTCGGCCCTTTATCTCCCCGACTTG
>JACEEZ010014954.1:225000-235000 GCA_016584305.1 Chionoecetes opilio
CTCTCTCTCTCTCTCTCTCTCTCTCTCTCCTCTCTCTCTCTCATTATCACCGGAATGGACGAGGAAGAGAAAGGAGTGAGAGAGAGAATGATAAAAAAGTGGGTTTATTGATTAGCTTCCACACTCCCTCCTTGATTCAGTGATTAGGCAGAGCTTGTGACGCTGACGTGATGGCCTTCAGATGACTGGCTTAAGGCGTCATAGTCACCAAATCTGACTTCCAGCATTACTATTAAAGATTTTTCTTATTATCTGTGTCCTTATTTTCTTATGTTTTTAGGTGTCGACTCTCAGGCCAAAGGGATCAGCCCGGCCCCGCTCTGACGCCAGCTGGCCGCAGTGACTCATATCAGACCGTGGCGTAAACACTTCTATTCCTGCATTACCGAGAGGAGGAGGAGGAGGGGGGAGGAGGGAGGAGGAAGGAGGGAGGAGGAGAGGGAGAGAGATGAGGAGGAGGAGAGTTAAAGAGAGAGATTTTGACGAGGATGCTTTTTTTTTTTTTTTTTTTTTTTTTGTAGCCTATAGCGCCTGTAGGCTTTTGGTGTCTTGATGTTGGTCGATCTCGCCCGTTGGTGGCACAGGCTGGATTTTATAGTGACACCTGTGGTCTCAGGTGAATATCCCATTTTCTGTGATCTTTCAGTTTAGGTTCATGCAGCCCCTAGAATCCACCGTCACACTCGCAATCGGAAAACCAGGTAATTGCTGCATGTGGGTTGCTTCGGCCACTCAAACGATGGATTGACAGTTGCTCCTTTGGTGAGACTTGACTCGGGACTTCTGCTCCCCTACCAGGCTTTTGAAAGAGTTGCCCCCGGCAGGATTTCGAACTCGGACATTGATTCGCCACTCCAAAGACGTTAACCACTCGGCCACCGCCTCCCCAAGTGTGTTGTGTGTGTGTGTGTGGTGTGTGTGTGTGTGTGTGTGTGTGGTGTGTGGTGTGTGTGTGTGTGTGTGTGTGTGTGTGTGTGTGTGTGTGTGTGTGTGTGTGTGTGTGTGTGTGTGTGTGTGTGTGTGTGTGTGTGTGTGTGTGTTGTGTGTGTGTGTGTGTGTGTTGTGTGTGTGTGTGTGTGTGTGTGCGTGTGTGTGTGTGTGTGTGTGTGTGTGTGTGTGTGTGTGTGTATGTGTGTGTGTGTGTCACCAAAAAGGCCCTCAGAAGCCTCCTAATGACTCACGAAAACTGAAAATTCTTCCAACATGTGTTATATCCCCCCTCTCTTTCCCTCTCTTTCTGTCAGTCTATTTAGTTTGGGAATTAGGAAGAGACATAAATAATTGTGGAAATAGAGAGGCAGAGAAAAAGTGTTTTGATGATAAAATTAACAAACACTTCGAAAAACTGCAAACAAAAACTGCGTCTTTTTCACTCGGTCTTTTTTCCATAATAGTTACCAATGTGGGTGTCTTTTTTCCATATTTTACAATTCATGTGTCTTTTACGTAATATTTAACAATTTGTGTCTTTTTTTGGTATTATACAAGGCGGAGACGCGAATTAACTCAACATTCTCTTCTTATTTCCTATCTAACTCGTGACCTTTCCTCTACTCCCTTCTACGAGGACAAAAAAATATCACCAACTATAGACTTACATTTCTACTTATATATCTACTACTTCCATTATATTTCCTATCTAACTTTAACTAATACATAACCAAATCTATAACTATTAACTATATATACTATTAACTAATCTATAACTAATCTATAACTATCTAACCTTTCTCTATTCTCTTCTACGAGGACAAAAAAATATCACCCATTACATATATTTCTATTTATATTTCAACTTATACGTCTACTACTTCCCTTTTACTTCCTATCTAACTAAGACAAGTAAGTATCCCCAACTAGACTACACCCTCCCCCTCGTCTCTCTCTCTCCCTAATACCTTTCACTGCCTCTCTCTATCCCCCTTAAATCTCTCCCTCTCTCTCTCCAGTGTCCTTCCCTCCCTCCCACCGGAACGACAAAAACATCGCAACAAACTCTCTCTCTCTCTCTCTCTTTTTTTCTCTTTCTCTGTGTGTCTGTCTGTCTTTTTTTTTCTCTCTCTCTGTGTGTCTCTCTTTTTTTTTCTCTTTTTTTTCTGACTCTCTCTCTCTCTTTCTCTTTTCCCTTTTCCTCTCTCTCCCCTCTCTTTCTCTCTCTCTCTCTCTCTCTGTGTCTGTCTGTCTCTCTCTCTCTCTCTGTGTCTCTCTCTCTCTCTCTCTCTCTCTCTCTCTCTCTCTCTCTCTCTCTCTCTCTCTCTCTCTCTCTCTCTCTCTCTCTCTCTCTCTCTCTCTCTCTCTCTCTCTCTCTCTCGTTTCTCTCTCTCTGTCTGTTTCTCTCTCTGTCTGTTTCTCTCTCTCTGTCTGTTTCTCTCTCTGTGTCTGTCTGTCTCTCTCTCTTTTCTCTCTGTCTCTCTCTCTGTCTGTTTCTCTCTCTGTCTGTCTATCTCTCATTCTCTCTGTTTGTCTGTCTATCTGTCTGCATGTGTCTCTCTCTGCCTCTCTCTCTGTCTGTCTATTTCTCTGTCAGTCTCTCTCTCTCTGTCACTCTCACTCTCACTCTCACTCTCACCTCTCTCTCTCTCTCTCTCTCTCTCTCTCTCTCTCTAGGTGTCTCGAAGCTTGTCTTAGCAATCAGTGGAGTGCCCAAGGAACGATTTTTAGGCCTCCTTGTCTTGCCTAATTTATGTTAATGGTGTCAAATTAGGGATTAATTTCTTCATATTTAAATCTGCTGACAACACGAAATTAGGAAGGAGGAGGAGAGATGGAGGAGGAGGAGGAGGAGGAGGAGAGGAGGAGAGGAGAGACGAAGGAGGAGGAGGAGGAGGAGGAGGAGGAGGAGGAGATTAGTTCCAGAGCCAAGAATTCTGTAAGACTATTGGTATTATATGATTAGGAAGAAACAGGATAGAGGGATATGAAGAGATGCCATAGTCCTCCTCCTCCTCTTCCTCTTCCTCTTCCTCTTCCTCCTCCTCCTCCTCCTCCTCCTCCTCCTCCTCCTCCTCTCTCCTCCTCCTCTTCCTCTTCCTCTTCCTCTTCCTCTTCCTCCTCCTCCTCCTCCTCCTCCTCCTCCTTATCCTCCTCCTCCTCCTCCTCCTCCTCCTCCTCCTCCTCCTCCTCTTCATTTAAAAATAGACTTGACGAGCACTGTAAAGTAAATGGGTATTGATAGTGCCCTGCGAATTCATATTATAGTCCCCCGGATCGACAAGTGTTAGGAGTAGTTAGTTAGGTAGTTGTAGTTAGTTTATTTCACATCCTATCATTCTTCACTACGAAACTTCCATGTTCCTATCTTCTTTAGGGACATGGTATCATTTTCCAACTGTCCTCTTACATGTAGTTGATAGTTAGTAGTATGTAGTTCAGCAGATACCCTCGTTATAGACCAATAGCTAGCCTGGTGTCTGTTCTTCCTATGTACTCCTATGTATTCCTCCTCCTCCTCCTTCTCTTACATGTAGTTTGATAGTTAGTAGTATGTAGTTCAGCAGATACCCTCGTTATAGACCAATAGCTAGCCCGGTATCTGTTCTTCCTATGTATTCCTATGTATTCCTCCTCCTCCTCCTTCTCTTACATGTAGTTTGATAGTTAGTAGTATGTAGTTCAGCAGATACTCCCGTTATAGACCAATAGCTAGCCTGGTATTAGTTATTCCTATGTATTCCTATGTCCTCCTCCTCCTCCTCCTCCTCTTCCTCCTCCTCCTCCTCTTCCTCTTCCTCTTCCTCTTCCTCTTCCTCTTCCTCTTCCTCTTCCTCTTCCTCTTCCTCCTCCTCTTCCTCCTCTTCCTCTTCCTCACAAGCAAACAGCCTTGTAAGGACCTATCGGTCTGTTGCTGTTTGTGTTTCCTTTGTAATCCTTTGTAATCCTCTACCTCCTCCTCCTCATTATTCATCGTATCTCACCCAATAGCATCATCATTATCTTCCATCACATCACCATAACTAAGCTAAGTCTCGCATCTCTTATATTATACACACAGTCTCTTTGATGTTATTTATATGGACTTAGAAGATTTTATGAAGAAAAAGTTAATAAGGCGATTATGCCATGTTTTTACACATGATTTTATTGCTATGAAAACTTTTAATTTATTGGTTACACGTCTCTCTCTCTCTCTCTCTCTCTCTCTCCTCCCCTCTCTCTCTCTCTCTCTCTCTCTCTCTCTCTCTCTCCTCTCTCTCTCTCTCTCTCCTCTCTCTCTCTCTCTCTCCTCTCTTCTCTCTCTCTCTCTCTCTCTCTCTCTCTCTCTCTCTCTCTCTCTCTCTCTCTCTCTCTCTCTCTCTCTCTCTCTCTCGTCCATTTTACATAGGACCTTGCTTCTCAATCTTCGCCCACACTCATTATTCCTTAATCTGCTATTCACTAACCTTATCTCACCCAAAATGCTATACTGTCTTATACATGTATTAAAATTGTACGTGACATATAGCAGTGCCTTAGAGCTAAACATAGGCTGTCATATCACGATTATTATTCTAGTAGGAAAAATAATAAGATAGATACAATATAAGTGAACATTAAAATATAAATTATAGTATGAACTTTACCGTAAGGTCTCACGCAATTGAAAAAAATGTATATATAAAGAATTGCCCTTAACCTCTTCGCACCCAGATATTTCCTTTGTTATATAAAATTGTCTGTTGTCGAGCCATAAAATTACGAAAAGTCACTGAATATACCAAAATAGTTAGTGGACAAGGATACTAAACACGTCATAGCTATAAAATATTGCTTATAGTCACTAAAAATCGTCTAATTGTACCCAAATTACAATGGAAATTACGTTCAAGTAAAAGTGAGTCTCAAAGGGTTAAATATGTAACCCTTACAAAATGTTATGAAAGGCTATGATATTTACCCTTAGTAAGAAGAATAAAAAAAACCCACAAGTTAAGTGAAAAATAGAAGACATCTTACAGTATGAACTTTATAGTAAGGTCTCAAAATATCTCCTAATTTTGGCATTATAAAGAAAACAAGAAAAATAAAAGTGTTCCTTCATAAATCAACTTTATTGGGTCAAAGTTTGAAGTGACGAAACATTACGGGATAAAAGTGATGGAAGGTGGTGGATCAAAGCCAGTTTTTCTTCTTGAAGCTGAACTCTATAAAACTAATAAGGAAGGTAACATTCTCAGTGACGGCAAAAATTCTGAACTTTCCAAAGAACCGCAAATGACGTTCATTCTACAACGTTCAAATTACAACATTCTACACTAAGTACGTGTTGGGTATGCAAGGCCTGTCATTCCTGTTGTTAAGGTATGAACCCCTTCACGCCCAGATCTTTCCTTTGCTATAAAAAATCGTCTGTTGTCGAGCCATAAAATTACGAAAAGTAACTGAATATACCAAATTAACTAATGGACAAGGATACTAAACAGGTCATAGCTATAAAAAATTGCTTATATTCACTAAAAATCGTCTAATGGTACCCAAATTACAATGGAAATTACGTTCTGGGCCTCAAGGGGTTAAGGTATAAATAACATTCCGTCATTAATAATAGTCGCCCCGTTATCCTACCTACTAATTTCGTACACCAGTTTTTCTTGTACTAGCCTGTACTTATTTCTTGCATAGCCTTCTGTGCCATGTTCCTCGTTCATCTGCTTATTCCGTTTCTTTTCTGTTCGTAAATCTAATATGTTCTTTGTGCAAGTAATCTATGTAATCTTATTCTCTTACTCATACCAAATTGTTCCTTATAGATAGAAGTTCCTTGTGTTCTGAATAACTTATTTCTAGTTTTTTCATGTGTTACTTGTTCCGTATAATGCTGCGTGGTGTTGCCTGGCCGCTACCTAATGTTCCGCCACCTTCATCTTTTCCCTTATGTAGCTACTTAGTATTCCTCGCATCACAATAACACACACACACACACACACACTCACACTCACACTCACACACACACTCACACTCACACTCACACTCACACTCACACTCACACTCACACTCACACTCACACTCACACTCACACTCACACTCACACTCACACTCACACTCACACTCACACTCACACTCACACTCACACACACTCACACTCACACTCACACTCACACTCACACTCACACTCACACTCACACAGACACAGACACAGACACAGACACAGACACACAGGCACAGACACAGGCACAGGCACAGGCACAGACACAGACACAGACACAGACACAGACACAGGCACAGGCACAGGCACAGACACAGACACAGACACAGGCGCAGGCGCAGGCACAGTCACAGTCACAGACATAGACATAGACATAGACATAGACACAGACACAGGCACAGGCACAGGCACAGGCACAGGCACAGGCACAGGCACAGGCACAGGCACAGACACAGACACAGACACAGACACAGTCACAGACACAGACACAGACACAGACACAGACACAGACACAGACACACACACACACACACACACACACACCACACACACACACACACACACACACACACACACACACACACACACAATTTGGAAAAAACATCATGTAGTCGGGATATTTCTGGACTTATCAAAGGCCTTTGACTCTTTAAACCATCGTATATTGCCGGATAAACTTGAACATAATGGCATTAGAGGTGTACCACTGCAACTTTTGAAAGCTATTTAAGCAATAGGTCACAGTCAGTGTATTGTAATGGTAATTCTTCTTCTTCAAAAACTATAACCACAGGAGTACCACAAGGATCTATTCTAGGACCATTACTTTTTCTTGTTTACATAAATGATATTGCAAATGCTAGTTCCAAATTCAAATATACTATATATGCTGATGATACCAACTTGCTATTAGTGGATAAGGATATACTAAATTTACACAGAAGTTTAACTATAGAACTAGAATGAATTAATCAATGGATAAAAACTAACAAATTACAACTTAATACTTCCAAAACTAACTATATCCTCTTTCAAAATCGTTCCTTAAACAATCATCTCCCTCCACTGTTCTTAGAGGGTGAACTTATTAAAAGTGTAACTCATACAAAATTCCTTGGGGTCCATATCGATGTGAATTTGAATTGGAGCTCTCAGATAAATGATGTACGTTTATTCCAAACTATCCCGAATGTGTGGCATATTATATAAGGTACGTAATCACCTCACAATCGAAGCCATGATCAGTATATACTACACGTTGTGTTACCCTCACCTTATATAGTGTGTGTCAGTATGGGCATGTACTTGGCCCTCCTTCATCAGCAAATTAAAAATAGCACAAAACAAAATTTTTAGATGCATATTTCATTTGGGTAAATTTGATTCTACAACCAATATATTTTCAGAACACAAGCTTCTAAATTTTTACTCTATCCATAAATGCTTTCTTCTACTATACAAACAGAAAGGGAACTTCCATTTTTAACTTACAAGAAACCATTCACAGCACTAGAAATAATAATGTTAATTTAGTTTGTCCGCCATATCGAACAACTCTCTTCAGGAACAGCTTCTTTTATTTTGGTCCTCAACTATGGAATACTTTACCAACTGATTTGAAAACTCTGTGTAATTCGGGAAGTATTCCTCAATTTAAAAAAAAAAAAAAAGTATCTATTCACGCAACAAAATTTGTAGAAATATCACTCAATAAATAATGTAGATAGTGTCAAAGTTCATGAATCTGTTTTTCTTTCTCTTGTATACTGATGATACTATAATTAATTTGATGCTCCTCAGCTAAATTGTATTTTTTATAGAAATATATCTGTCAAGGAGCCTTGGCTCGACAGATTCATTCCAATATTTATTTAAATTGCTATGTATATATATATAATTGCTATGGAAATAAAACGTACTTACTTACTTACACACACACACACGCACACGCACACGCACACGCACACACACGCACACTTCGCTGCCTTGGACAATCTTCATAAAATTTCCGAGTCACCTCTGCGTTCATTCCCCTGTTGTCTCTTTTCTTCCTTTCCTTTTCCTGTGTGGATTTTTCTGTTCATATATTTTCAGTTTTCTTTCCTACAGTTATTTTTTCGTTTCCTTTCCCTCTCTTTGTTTCTTGTCTCTCGTATTTTTTCTCCTCTTTCTGTCCTACTTCTTTCTGTCTCTCTCTCTTCCTCTCTCTCTACTCTTACTCATTCTCTCTCTCTCTCTCTCTCTCTCTCTCTCTTCTCTCTCTCTCTCTCTCTCTCTCTCTCTCTCTCTCTCTCTCTCTCTCTCTCTCTCTCTCTCTCTCTGTATGTGTCAATCTCTATACTTCAATGACATAAATTCTGTCTCTCTCTCTCTTCTCTTTTTTTCTTCTAATTTCTTCATCTTTCTATACTTCATCGATTACCAAATTCTCTCTCCTCTCTCTCTCTCTCTCTCTCCTCTCTCTCTCCTCTTCCGTCTCCTCTCTCTCTCTCATCTCTCTTCTCTCTCTCTCTCTCTCCTCCTCTCTCTCTCTTCTCTCTCTCTCTCTCTCTGTATGTGTCAATCTCTATACTTCAATGACAAAAATTCTCTCTCTCTCTCTCTCTCTCTCTCTCTCTCTCTCTCTCTCTTCTCTCTCTCTCTCTCTCTCTCTCTCTTCTTCTCATCTACTCTCTTCTCTCTCTATCTCTCTTCTCCTCTCTCTCTCTCGCTGCTCTCTCTCTCTCTCTCTCCAATTACGGTTTTTGAAAGACTCTCTCCCGTGGTAATCTCTTACATAACATGCATACTAAATACATCCATAGTGACTGGAACTTTCCCTAAACAGTGGAAGGAAGCCATTGTTGTCCCAATTTTAAAGTCTGGCGATGCTAACCAACCACAAAATCATCGACCTATATCTCTGTTGCCCATTCTTTCAAAAATACTAGAGAAGGTTATAGCAAATCAGCTTACTAACTATCTAGAAGAGAACCATCTGTTGAGTAATACCCAACATGGTTTCAGAGCTCGATTATCAACCGAAACGGCTCTTACAAAACTCTCTAATGTACTATACGATAACATTGATAATAGGAAAATTTCACTTATTATTCTTTGTGATTTGTCAAAGGCTTTTGATAGTGTTAATCGTGTATCCCTAATGAGTAAGCTATCGAAGATGAATATTGACAACTTCTGGTTTGAAAGTTATATGCATAACAGAACACAACGTGTACGAATGGGAAAAGCACTATCAGAAATCTTTGAAATTCCATAGGGTGTGCCACAAGGGTCAGAACTCGGACCAATTTTATTTCTAATATTTGTTAATGATTTTTCACACTATATCTCTGACTGTCATGTACTCCACTATGGTGACGACACCCAGCTCATACATACCGGTACCCTTGACAAACTTGATGAGCTCATCCTCAGGGGCGAAAACACACTGGCCCTAACTAAAAATACTTCCATGCAAATGGTTTGATGTTGAACACTAAAAAGACCCAGTGTATGTTTGTGGGAAGCAGAAAGTATATCTCCGAAATACCACCCAACACCTGCTTAAGAGTTGACGGATGCGTGATTGTTCCAAGTAAATCATTAAAAAATCTTGGTATCCATTTCGATAATTTTATTTGAATTTTGATAGCCACATAAATGAAATTAGAAGGAAAACTCTTGGTACGTTGACTTATATAAACCGAATCAAAGAAAATTTGAACAAAAACGCACGACTAATATCCATTCACTCTCTTGTCTTGAGCATCATTAACTACGGCATCAAAATATGGGGTGCCACTTATACAACTCACTTATATCAAGTTCAAAAGCTGCAAAACTTTGCTGCTAAAGTAGCGTTGGGCGGCGGAGCAAAGCGTGACCACGCCACACCGTTTTTGAGGCAGCTCGGGTGGCTAAAAATATATAATAAGTACAAATATGAACTTGGTATAATGACCTACAACATCATCAACGGATATATCCCTGAACACCTAATGTCCTTGCCAACAGTAAGAGATATACGTTCTCTTCCTACCAGACAACAACAACAATTGTATGTCCCTAAAACTAATACCAACATGGGAGAAAGGTCTGTGCTTGTGGCAGGACCAA
>JACEEZ010014954.1:240000-242500 GCA_016584305.1 Chionoecetes opilio
TCTCTCTCTCCTCCCCTCCCCTCCCCTCCTGCCGTGCCTTCCCTATACCCCAGTACAACCCCATTACAAACTATCTAACCCATTACAAATCCCATTACAACCCCAATACAACCCATTACAAACCCATTACAAACCCCTTTACTACCTCAATACAACTGCCATTACAACCCCATTACTACCTCAATACAACCCCATTACAACCCCTTTACAAACTCTATTTAACCCCTTACAAACCCATTACATACCCCATTACAAACTATTTAACCCCATTACAAACCCCATTACAAACCCCATTACAACCCCATTACAACCCCATTACATACCCCATTACAACCCCATTACATACCCCATTACAACCCCATTACAACCCCATTACAACCCCATTACAAACCCCATTTCAACCCATTACAAACCCATTACTACTTCAATACAACTCCCATTACAGCCCCATTACAACCCATTACAAACCCCGCTGGTCAACCTCAAAGCAACACCAATGTCGACCCAACTCATGTGTCCTTCAGTCGTCGAGCGTCGAATCATTTTTTTTTTTTGGTTACGTTGGAGTCTATAGCGCCTGTAGGGTATTATCTTCCTTTCTTAGGTTATATCTTCTTTTTCCTTGAGGGCTGTGATGGTTGGCCCTCGCCCGTTGGTGGCACAGGCTGGATTATTATAGTGACGCCTGTGATGGTGTGACCTGAGGCTCCTGCTGCCCCCTGGTGCTCTCGTGTAGTCGTAGTCGAAGGTGAGGTTGATGCAGCATGTGGGTATCTTCGGTCACTCGACGATGGAAGAAACAGTTGCTCCTGGTAAGACTAGAACTCGGGACCTTGTGCTCACAACTACCAGGCTCTTATCCACCGTTAAAGATGGTTGAAAGAGTTGTCCCCGGCAGGATTCGAACTCAGGATATCGAGCTCACCACTCCCAGACGCTAACCACTCGGCCACCGCCTTCCCATCTAAAGAGAAGATGGTAAGATAACATACATCTCTCGCTACCTCGTTCAGTCTTTACTCTCTGTCAGGACGATTTTCATGCCTCTCCTTCTATCGTTAACCTTATTGAACTTTGAAGTCTTATTTATCTCTTTCTCTCTCTCTCTCTCTCTCTCTTGCAATTCTCTTAATTCCAATTCTTCTCGTGTACGTAACAAATTCCTTCGTTTTCTCTCATCCCCATCCATTCCAGAAAAACAAAGAGAACCTCCCTCCCCGCCTGTCCAATCCACACTGAGCTCTTATACCCACTCCTACCCACTCCATCACGCCCTTCTGTCCTCCCGCTATCAAGCCCGTCATTGGTTACTCGCTCAGCCAATTAGAATGCAGAGAATTACAATACTTGACTGCCATTGGTGGAGAGTGACAAGTGGCATGAAAGGCAGAACTTGAGGAAAAGGAACAAGATGGTTATTTATAAAGAGAGAGAGAGAGAGAGAGAGAGAGAGAGAGGAGAGAGAGAGAGAGAGAGAGAGAGAGAGAGAGAGAGAGAGAGAGAGAGAGAGAGAGGAGAGAGAGAGAGAGAGAGAAAGAGAGAGAGGAGAGAGAGAGAGAGGAGAGAGAGAGAGAGGAGGAGAGAGAGAGAGAGAGAGAGAGAGAGAGAGAGAGAGGAGAGAGAGAGAAGAGAGAGAGGAGAGGAGAGAGAGAGAGAGAGAAGAGAGAGAGAGAGGAGAGAGAGAGAGAGAGAGAGAGAGAGAGAGAGGAGAGAGAGAAGGTCGTGCATCACCTACCATTGGGATGAACCAGGAAATGAAGGGCTATTTCTGGAGGAACTAATAGAAAGGGAGGGAAGGAAGGGAGGAGGGCGAGAGGGAGGAAGGAAGAAAGGGAGGGAAGGAGGGATGACACTTAGAGAATATAAGAGGAGGAGGAGGAGAGGAGGAGGAGGAGGAGGAGGAGGAGGAAGAGAAGGGACAATGGAGAAAATAGATTGGAGAGAGAGAGAGAGAGAGAGAGAGAGAGAGAGAGAGAGAGAGAGAGAGAGAGAAGGAGAGAGAGAGAGAGAAGAGAGGAGAGAGAGAGTAGGAGAGGAGAGAGAGAGAAGAGAAGAGAGAGAAGAGAGAGAGAGAGAGCGAGAGAAGAGCGAGAGAGAGAGCGAGAGCAGAGAGGAGAGAGAGAGCAAGAGAGAGAGAGGAGAGAGAGAGAGAGAGAGAGAGGAGAGAGTAGAGAGAAGAGAGATAAGAGAGAGAGAGAGAGAGAGGGAGAGAGAGAGAGGGAGAGAGAATGAGTAAAAATCGTAAAAATCAATTCCTTATTTACGAGAAGAGAAAAAAACCGCACTAAAAAGGGAGATAAAGGAAAGAAAAAAACGAGAGAACAAAACTTTCAGAAAAGACAAGATTTGGCAAGGCAACAAGGTAACCCGGGCAAGCATTTCGCACCTTTCAATGGCTTTTTAAAACAAATACATCCCGGGCGGGCGGTAAGCGGGTCCAGGGGAAGGAGCGCCAAGTAGCTCTTCGTTGCAATGTAAACAATGTAAACACCACTACTAA
>JACEEZ010014954.1:247500-252500 GCA_016584305.1 Chionoecetes opilio
AGAGTGGGAGAAAGAGAAAGGGTGCGAGAGTGGGAGAAAGAGAAAGGGTGCGAGGGGGAGTGGGAGAAAGAGAAAGGGGCGAGGTGGGAGAAAGAGAAGGGTGCGAGGGGGGGAGAAAGAGAAAGGGTGCGAGAGGGGAGAAAGAGAAAGGGTGCGAGAGTGGGAGAAAGAGAAAGGGTGCGAGACTGGGAGAAAGAGAAAGGGTGCGAAAATGGGAGAAAGAGAAAGGGTGCGAGAGTGGGCGACAAAGAGGAAAGGGTACGAGACTGGGAGAAGAGAAATGGTGCGAAAATGGAGAAAGAGAAAGGGTGCGAGAGTGGGAGAAAGAGAAAGGGTGCGAGAGTGGGAGAAAGAGAAAAGGTGCGAGACGGGAGAAAGAGAAAGGGTGCTAGATGGAGAAAGAGACGGAAGCGAGAATGGGAGAAAGAGAAAGGTACGCTCTGTGCGGAGAGAGTGGGAGAAAAGAAAGGGTGCGAGAATGGGAGAAAGAGAAAAGGGTGCTGAAAATTGGAGACAAAGAGAAAGGGTGCGAGATGGGAGAAGAGAAAGGGGCGAGAGTGTGGGAGAAAAGAGAAAGAGTTGCGAGGACTGGGAGAAAAGAATGGGTGCGATGAGTGGAGAAAGAAGAAAGGGTGCGAGAGTGGGGAAAGAGAAAGGGTGCGGGAGAGGGAGAAAGAGATAGGGTGCGAGACTGGGAGAAAGAGAATGGGTGCGAGAGTGGGAGAAAGAGAAAGGGTGCGAGAGTGGGAGAAAGAGAAAGGGTGCGAGGAGTGGGAGAAGAAAAAGATGAGTAGGGTGCGAGGACGTTGTAGAGAGAGAGAGGTGGTGCGAGAGTGGGGAAAGAGCAAAGGGTGCGAGGAGTGGGGAGAAGAAAGAGAAAGGGTGCGAGAATGGGAGAGAGAGAAAGGGTGCGAGAGTGAGAGAAAGAAAAAGGGTGCGAGACTGGGAGAAAGAGTAAGGGTGCGAGAGTTGGAGAAAGAGAAAGGGTGCGAGTGTGGTAGAAAGAGAAAGGGTGCGAGAGTGGGAGAAAGAGAAAGGGTGCAGAGTGGGAGAAAGAGAAAGGGTGCGAGAATGGGAGAGAGAGAAAGGGTGCGAGAGTGAGAGAAAGAAAAAGGGTGCGAGACTGGGAGAAAGAGAAAAGGGTGCGAGGATGTTGGGTGAAAGAGAAAGGGTGCGAGGACTGGAGAAAGATAAAGGATTGCGGTTTATAAAGAGAAGGGTGCGAGAGTGGAGAAAGAGAGAGGGTACGAGACTGGGAGAGAGAGAAAGGGTGCGAGAGTGGGAGAGAGAGAGAGGGTGCGAGAGTGGGAGAAAGAGAAAGGGTGCGAGACTGGGAGAAAGAGAGAGGGTGCGAGAGTGGGAGAAAGAGAAAGGGTGCGAGACTGGGAGAAAGAGAAAGGGTGCGAGAGTGGGAGAAAGAGAAAGGGTGCGAGACTGGGAGAAAGAGAAAGGGTGCGAAAATGGGAGAAAGAGAAAGGGTGCGAGAGTGGGAGAAAGAGAAAGGGTGCGAGAGTGGGAGAAAGAGAAAGGGTGCGAGAGTGGGAGAAAGAGAAAGGGTGCGAGAGTGGTAGAAAGAGAAAGGGTGCGAGAATGGGAGAAAGAGAGAGGGTGCGAGAATGGGAGAGAGAGAAAGGGTGCGAGAGTGGGAGAAAGAGAAAGGGTGCGAGACTGGGAGAAAGAGAAAGGGTGCGAGAGTGGGAGAAAGAGAAAGGGTGCGAGAGTGGGAGAAAGAGAAAGGGTGCGAGAGTGGGAGAAAGAGAAAGGGTGCGAGACTGGGTGAAAGAGAAAGGGTGCGAGACTGGGAGAAAGAGAAAGGGTGCGAGAGTGGTAAAAAAAGAAAGGGTGCGAGAGTGGGAGAAAGAGAAAGGGTGCGAGATGATGAAAGAGAAAGGGTGCGAGACTGGGAAAAGAGATAAGGAGTGCGAGAGTGGGAGAAAGAGAAAGGGTGCGAGAGTGGGAGAAAGAGAAAGGGTGCGAGAATGGGAGAGAGAGAAAGGGTGCGAGAGTGAGAGAAAGAAAAAGGGTGCGAGACTGGGAGAAAGAGAAAGGGTGCGAGAGTTGGAGAAAGAGAAAGGGTGCGAGACTGGGAGAAAGAGAAAGGATGCGAGAGTGGGAGAAAGAGAAAGGGTGCGAGAGTGGGAGAAAGAGAGAGGGTACGAGACTGGGAGAGAGAGAAAGGGTGCGAGAGTGGGAGAGAGAGAGAGGGTGCGAGAGTGGGAGAAAGAGAGAGGGTGCGAGAATAGGAGAAAGAGATAGGGTGCGAGACTGGGAGAGAGAGAGAGGGTGCGAGAGTGGGAGAAAGAGAGAGGGTGCGAGAATGGGAGAAAGAGAGAGGGTGCGAGAATAGGAGAAAGAGATAGGGTGCGAGACTGGGAGAAAGAGAGAGGGTTGCTAGAGTGGAGAAAGAGAAAGGTGCGAGACTGGAGAGAAAGAGAAAGTGTGCCCCCCCTGTGAACTGTGAGAAAGAGAAAGGGCGAGAGTGGGAGAAGGAGGGGGGGGGAAAGGGGGGGGAAAAAAAAAAAAAAAAAAGGGTGCGAGAGTGGGAGAAAGAGAAAGGGTGCGAGAGTGGGAGAAAGAGAAAGGGTGCGAGAGTGGGAGAAAGAGAAAGGGTGCGAGAATGGGAGAAAGAGAGAGGGTGCGAGAAGGAGAGAGAGAAAGGGTGCGAGAGTGGGAGAAAGAGAAAGGGTGCGAGACTGGGAGAAAGAGAAAGGGTGCGAGAGTGGGAGAAAGAGAAAGTTGTGCGAGGTGGGAGAAAGAGAAAGGTAGTGCGAGAGTGGGAGAAGAGAAAGGGTGTGCGGAAAAGACTGGGTGGAAAGAGACAAGGGTGCGGAGATGGGAGAAGAGAAAGGGTGCGGAGAGTGGTAAAAAAAAGAAATGGTGCGAGAGTGGGAGGAAAGAGACAAGGGTGCGAGATTGTGATGAAAGAGAAAGGGTGCGAGACTGGGAGAAAGAGAAAGGGTGCGAGAGTGGGAGAAAGAGAAAGGGTGCGAGAGTGGGAGAAAGAGAAAGGGTGCGAGTGTGGTAGAAAGAGAAAGGGTGCGAGAGTGGGAGAAAGAGAAAGGGTGCGAGACTGGGAGAAAGAGAAAGGGTGCGAGAGTGGGAGAAAGAGAAAGGGTGCTGAAGAGTGGGAAGAAAAGAGAAAGGGATGCGAGGTGGAGAAAGAGAAAGGGTGCGAGATTAGTAGAAAGAAAAGGTGCGAGACTGGGAGAAAGAGAAAGAGTGGCGAGATGGGAGGAAATGAGATGGGTGCGAGGGGGGTGGGGGGGGGGGGAACCTTTTGGGGAGAAAAGAGGAAAGGGGTGCGAGAGTGGTAGAAAGAGAAAGGGTGCGAGACGGGGAGGAAGAGGAAAGGGTGCCCCCCGAGACTGGAGAAAGAGAAGGGTGCGAACCAATGGGAGAAAGAGAAAGGGTGCGGAATGGGAGAAAGAGAAAGGGTGCGGAGAAGTGGGAGAAAGAAAGAGAAAGGGTGCGGAGGACTGGGAGAAAAGCGAAAAGGTTGCGAGACGTGGAGAAAGAGAAAGGGTGCGAGATGGGAGAAAGAGAAAAGGTTGCGAGGACTGGGAGAAAGAGAAAGGGGCGAAAATGGGAGAAAGAGATAAGGGTGTGAGAATGGGAGAAAGAGAAAGGGGGCGAGAGTGGGAGAAAGAGAAAGGGTGCGAGAGTGGGAGAAAGAGAAAGGGTGCGAGAGTGGTAGAAAGAGAAAGGGTGCGAGAGTGGGAGAAAGAGAAAGGGTGCGAGAGTGGGAGAAAGAGAAAGGGTGCGAGAGTGGGAGAAAGAGAAAGGGTGCGAGAGTGGGAGAAAGAGAAAGGGTGCGAGAGTGGGAGAAAGAGAAAGGGTGCGAGAGTGGGAGAAAGTAGATAGGCGGGTGGCGAGGGACGTTTGTAGGAGAGAAGAGGTGCGGAGAGTGGAGAAAGAGAAAGTTTGCGAGAGTGGGAGAAAGAGAAAGGATGCGAGAATGGGAGAGAGAGAAATGGGTGCGGAGAGTGATGAGGGGGAAAAAAAAAAAAAAAAAGAAAAAGGGTGCGAGGACTGGGAGAAAGAGAAAAGGGTGCGAGAGTTGGGAGAAAGAGAAAGGGTGCGAGTGTGGTAGAAAGAGAAAGGGTGCGAGAGTGGGAGAAAGAGAAAGGGTGCCAGAGTGGGAGAAAGAGAAAGGGTGCGAGAATGGGAGAGAGAGAAAGGGTGCGAAAATGGGAGAAAGAGAAAGGGTGCGAAAATGGGAGAAAGAGAAAGGGTGCGAGATTGGGAGAAAGAGAAAGGGTGCGAGAGTGGGAGAAAGAGAAAGGGTGCGAGACTGGGAGAAAGAGAAAGGGTGCGAGAGTGGGAGAAAGAGAGAGGGTGCGAGTCAAATTTGTATGTGATCTATATATTAAATGATATCTCTCTCTCTCTCTCTCTCTCTCTCTCTCTCTCTCTCTCTCTCTCTCTCTCTCTCTCTCTCTTTCTCTGCTATCTACTCTCTCTCGCATCTCTCTCTCTCTCTCTCTCTCTCTCTCTCTCTCTCTCTCTCTCTCTCTCTCTCTCTCTCGTTGAAAGCTTTATGAGTAAAATACAAAACGTTATTAACAGGGTATATTAATAATAATGATTTTATTCCCCACTACTACTACTACTACTACTACTACTACTACTACTACTACTACTACTACTACTACTACTACTTACTACTACTACTACCACTACTACTACTAGTACAGGCGTGCGAAGTCGAGAGATCTGTCTTTCAGGAAGGATATACGTGGGTCCCGGCGGGGCTTACTAGTGAACAGGTTACTATTATATTATTACTAATTATCATATTATCATTATGATTATTATCATTATTATTATTATTATGAGTATTATTAGTACATTATCATATATTATTATATTATTACTATTAGCCATTATTTATTAGTTATTATTAGGATGATAATGTCATTAGATTATTATTCTATTATTTATTAGCTATTAATGTATTCTCATTATTAGTAGTATTATGTATTATGCATTATTAGCAATTA
>JACEEZ010014954.1:257500-270000 GCA_016584305.1 Chionoecetes opilio
TTGTCAACAGGATTGTCGTGGGTGCGGTGAGTTGATGCCCCATGGCTCCTTAGGCTTGGTAGCACCGCGTTTGGGCGAGGGTCATGTGTGGCATCCCTCTTGCTTCACATGTGCTCAGTGCCAAGACCTCCTCGTGGACCTCGTGTACTGCGTGTGGGAGGACAACGTGTACTGCGGCAGACATTACGCCGAGAAGCTCAAGCCCCGCTGCGCCGCCTGTGACGAGGTGAGTTATAGGGGGTGTTATAGTGGTGGTAGGTATTAGGGTAGTAGTTGTGGTGGGATGTGTGTCGTGTTGGGTCTCGTTTTGAAGAGGAGGATGAAAGGAATTGTGTGATGGTAGTGGGAGGGGTTGTAGTGGTAGTTATAGTGGTTCCCGGGGTGGGTGTTGGATGTGTGTCGTGTTGGGTCTCGTTTTGAAGAGGAGGATGAAAGGAATTGTGTGATGGTAGTGGGAGTGGTTGTAGTGGTAGTTATAGGGGTTCCCGGGGGTGGGTGTTGGATGTGTGTCGTGTTGGGTCTCGTTGTGAAGAGGATACAAAGAATACTTGCGTTAGGCCGATGTCTATGTTGAAGGAAATTTAGGCCTATGAAGGAAATCCATTTTTTTTCCGGACATTTCTAGAGCTCTGTCGATAAAGTAAATTAGCCAGGAGGTGAGCTGATACTACACATAATATTTGCCTTTGACAAAATGACCACAGGGCAAATTCTCGGTGCTAATTTCTTACCATATTCATATCTACCGTATAGCATCTACCCCAGCAAGGATATTGGGGAATGGGGAGGGGGGGGGGTCGGACTAAACGCCGCAAACCACCGCAAACCACCGCAAACCACCGCAAACCACCCACAAACCACTGAAACTCCCTCACATTGCATGCAAATCAATAGCAAAACAATATCTTTCAGCAAACTAACCACAAACCACCAAAAACTACCACAAACCTAACCTAACCTAACCTTGTGGGTGGTTATTATTATTATTATTAACAAGGATATTGGGAAATGGGCGCAGACAGGGAGGGAGGGGGTGGTGGGGGCGGGAGTGGCGGGACAGGCGGGTAGCGCTCTAACGACAAGTTCAGTTCCTGTCCTGCTGTCTGATAAATAGAGGTCCGTTAGCGTGTCTGGGATTCTGTTCTCATCAGTCACTAGTATTCAGTGCTTCCACTAGCCATTAGTCGCCTCCGTGGTGCAGTGGCTAGCGTGCCTGGCTACGAATCTGCGGGCCCTGGTTCGATCCCGGGCCAGGGCAAGTCGGCGACCAGCCCACCCAGCTGTTCTTCCTTCCTATCGGGGTTGATCAATGGGTACCTGGGGTAACCTGGGGAAGGTAACTGTGGTAACCCGGGAGTCACACTAGCCCTGTGTCCCGGGGTAACGGGTCCTCACCCACCACAGGCTCTAAGGGCTAATGCCACGGAGATGAGCACCGAGGCCACGCGCAGCTTAGCGTAGGCTCCCATCTTGACCTGACCTTGACCTCCAACCATTGCTAGACAGTGTTTACCTCCAAGGTAGTGTTAGGTCACAGGAACTACCTCGTGTAGGTCTCGCGGCCTCTTGTAGCTTCCTTATGTTCTTATGTTCTTATGTTCTTATGTTCTTATGTTCTTATGTTCTTATGTTCTTTGTTATGTTGTTATGAAGGATCTATCAGTTACCGTAAATTCCCTGTACTGCCTCGCTGCAGATCAGAATTACCCTTCAATACAACAACGGAAACAGTTCTTAATAAACATGTACGATAGCCTATTCTATTTATTAGGGTCAAAATGCAGTCAGGAAGCCACGCCCCCTGCCTGCCCTTCTATGCTACGGGCCAGCTGATTGGTGCATTCCTGGTATCATCACTACCCATCACAATAGCCTCACTACTTAACAGCTGATTGGTGCATTCCTGGTATCATCACTACCCATCACAATAGCCTCACTACTTAACAGCTGATTGGTGCATTCCTGGTATCATCACCACCCATCACAATAGCCTCACTACTTAACAGCTGATTGGTGCATTCCTGGTATCATCACTACCCATCACAATAGCCTCACTACTTAACAGCGGCGTGACCACTGCACACAGCAATCTTCACTACAGAGGGTGTTTTGATTTTGTCACCCTCTGTAGTGAAGATTGCTGTCCAGTGGTCACGCCGCTGTTAAGTAGTGAGGCTATTGTGATGGGTAGTGATGATACCAGGAATGCACCAATCAGCTGTTAAGTAGTGAGGCTATTGTGATGGGTAGTGATGATACCAGGAATGCACCAATCAGCTGTTAAGTAGTGAGGCTATTGTGATGGGTAGTGATGGTACCAGGAATGCACCCATCAGCTGTTAAGTAGTGAGGCTATTGTGATGGGTAGTGATGGTACCAGGAATGCACCAATCAGCTGCCCCGTAGCATAGAAGGGCAGGCAGGGGGCGTGGCTCCCTGACTGCATTTTGACCCTAATACAATAAATAGATTATAATGTATCATTTTATTTTTCTGCATTTGATGAAAATATTGGCAAAACATCGATCACTTGAAAACTCATCTGTGAAAATCGTCTTTGCATGAAAACCCTGCAAATATAAGCAGAAAGACGCTTCAGGCCACTACTACTACTACTACTACTACTACTACTACTACTACTACTGCTACTACTACTACTACTACTACTACCAGAGCTGGGCACTAAATGCATTGAATGTATTTAAATACTAAATACTAAATACATCAATTGTATTTAAATACATTTTAAATACATTTTAAATACACACAAATTTTAACATGTCCGAAAAAAATGAATTTCCTTAGGATTTAACAATAGAACATAAGAAAATAAGGAAGCTACAAGAGGCCGGGAGACCTACACGTGGTAGTTCCTGTCACCTAACACTACCTACATCCACCTTTCATCCCCATCCATGAACCTATCCAGCCCCTCTTTAAAGCTCCCTAATGACTCCCCACTAACTACCTGGCTACTGAGTCCATGTACCTACATCCACCTTGCATCCCCATCCATGAACCTATCCAGCCCCTCTTTAAAGCTCCCTAATGACTCCCCACTAACTACCTGGCTACTGAGTCCATGTACCTACATCCACCTTGCATCCCCATCCATGAACCTATCCAGCCCCTCTTTAAAGCTCCCCAATGACTCCCCACTAACTACCTGGCTACTGAGTCCATGCCAGTCATTCACCACCCTATTTGTGAACCAGTTTTTCCCTATTTCCTTTCTAAATCTACGCCCTTCCAGCTTGCATCCGTGACTTCTTGTTCTACCCTGGTTAAAAGCCGTAAGAACTTTTCCTACCTCTCCTTTATTAAATCCCTTGATCCACTTAAACACTTCTATCAGATCGCCCCTTACTCTGCGTCTCTCCAGTGAGTGTCACTTTAATAACTTCAATCTCCTCTCATCACTAAAGTTACGCATCCCTTGTATCATTTTGGTCATCCTTCTCTGCACTGTTTCTAACAAGGCTATATCCATCCTGTAATATGGAGACCAAAACTGAACCGCATTGTCTAGGTGAGGCCTGACTAGAGCCAGATAAAGCTTTAGAATAACTTCCACACTTCTGGTAATGAATCCTAACACTCTATTAGCTCTATTTCTAGCCTCAATACATTGTTTCCTAGGTCGGAGGTCTGGGCTCACCCTCACTCCAAGATCTTTTTCACCTTCTGATCTTTTCAGCGATACATTGCTTATGGTGTATCTATTACCAGGGTTTTTTCTACCAACATTCATAGAAAAAACCCTGGTAATAGATACACCACACGCAATGCATCCTTAGATCTTGCAATGATTCGCAATGATTTCCTTAGATTTTGGGTTTCCTTAGAAATTTCTTTCTCAGGCCAAAATGTCCTTGCCATCAGGACATTGCCTTGGCAGTGACAACCCTGGTTCACTGTAACATTGCCTTGGCAGTGACAACCCTGGTTCACTGTAACATTTCCTTGACAGTGACAACCCTGGTTCACTGTAACATTGCCTTGGCAGTGACAACCCTGGTTCACTGTAACATTGCCTTGGCAGTGACAACCCTGGTTCACTGTAACATTGCCTTGACAGTGACAACCCTGGTTCACTGTAACATTGCCTTGACAGTGACAACCCTGGTTCACTGTAACATTGCCTTGACAGTGACAACCCTGGTTCACTGTAACATCAGGGTTGCCAGATAGTGGGGCGGGTTTATGGCCAAATTAACTGTGAAAAAAATATTAAAATGTTTATATTAAATATATTTAAATACTGGCCGCTCTGCTCCAGGAAGCACCTGCTTGTGTGGAAGCTGGCGCCGAGAACCTGTTTTGGGTGTCAGTCTCACTTGCGACAAAAATTTAACCGAGAAGTAATTTAAGTTTGTGGCACCTCATAAGAACATAAGAAAATAAGGAAGCTACAAGAGGCTGTGAGGCCTACACGTGGTAGTTCCTGTCACCTAACACTACCTCCATCCACCTCCATCCATGAACCTATCCAGCCCCTCTTTAAAGCTCCCTAATGACTCCCCACTAACTACCTGTCTACTGAGTCCATGCCAGTCATTCACCACCCTATTTGTGAACCAGTTTTTCCCTATTTCCTTTCTAAATCTACGCTTTTCCAGCTTGCATCGTGACTTCTTGTTCTACCTGAGCGACAGTCCTGCATCCTAGACCACGGCTGATCTACCAACACTACTTAACAACATAGACTAGATGCCAACACTACTTAACAACATAGACTAGATGCCAACACTACTTAACAACATAGACTAGATGCCAACACTACTTAACAACATAGACTAGATGCCAACACTACTTAACAACATAGACTAGATGCCAACACTACTTACAACATAGACTAGATGCAACATACTTAACAACATAGGCTAGATGCCAACACTACTAACACATAGACTAGATGCAACACTACTTAACAACATAGACTAGATGCCAACACTACTTAACAATAGACTAGATGCCAACACTACTTAACAACATAGACTAGATGCCAACACTACTTAATAACAACAGGCTTAACCCCTTCACGCCCAGATCTTTCCTTGGCTACATGAAAGGGTCTGTTATTAGCCATACAACGACGGAAATGTAACTAAATATACCAAATTAGTTAGTGGACAGGCTACTAAACAGGTCATAGCTATAAAACATTGCTTATAGTCACTACAAATCGTCTAATGGCACCCAAATAACAATGGCAATGACGTTCTGGGCCTCAAGGTTCATGACAACAGCTAGGCTTAGACCTTACCGTAGACAACACTAAAGTCGCCAGGCCAAGGTTTCTTTTCCCTGTACAGCCGTGTGGTGGCGTTAATAGTTACATTGCTACCGTAGACAACAGTAAAGTCGCCAGGCCAAGGTTTCTTTTCCCTGTACAGCCGTGTGGTGGCGTTAATAGTTACATTGCTGCCGTAGATAACAGTAAAGTCGCCAGGACAAGGTTTCTTTTCCCTGTACAGCCGTGTGGTGGCGTTAATAGTTACATTGCTACCGTAGACAACAGTAAAGTCGCCAGGCCAAGGTTTCTTTTCCCTGTACAGCCGTGTGGTGGCGTTAATAGTTACATTGCTACCGTAGACAACAGTAAAGTCGCCAGGACAAGGTTTCTTTTCCCTGTACAGCCGTGTGGTGGCGTTAATAGTTACATTGCTACCGTAGACAACAGTAAAGTCGCCAGGACAAGGTTTCTTTTCCCTGTACAGCCGTGTGGTGGTGTTAATAGTTACATTGCTACCGTAGATAACACTATAGTCGCCAGGACAAGGTTTCTTTTCCCTGTACAGCCGTGTGGTGGCGTTAATAGTTACATTGCTACCGTAGACAACAGTAAAGTCGCCAGGACAAGGTTTCTTTTCCCTGTACAGCCGTGTGGTGGCGTTAATAGTTACATTCCTACCGTAGACAACAGTAAAGTCGCCAGGACAAAGTTTCTTTTCCCTGTACAGCCGTGTGGTGGCGTTAATAGTTACATTGCTACCGTAGACAACAGTAAAGTCGCCAGGACAAGGTTTCTTTTCCCTGTACAGCCGTGTGGTGGTGTTAATAGTTACATTACTACCGTAGACAACAGTAAAGTCGCCAGGACAAGGTTTCTTTTCCCTGTACAGCCGTGTGGTGGCGTTAATAGTTACATTGCTGCCGTAGACAACAGTAAAGTCGCCAGGACAAGGTTTCTTTTCCCTGTACAGCCGGTGGTGGCGTTAATAGTTACGCTACCGTAGACACAGTAAAGTCGCCAGGCAAGGTTTCTTTTCCTGTACAGCCGTGTGGTGGCGTTAATAGTTACATTGCTACCGTAGACAACAGTAAAGTCGCCAGGACAAGGTTTCTTTTCCCTGTACAGCCGTGTGGTGGCGTTAATAGTTACATTGCTACCGTAGATAACAGTAAAGTCGCCAGGCCAAGGTTTCTTTTCCCTGTACAGCCGTGTGGTGGCGTTAATAGTTACATTGCTACCGTAGACAACAGTAAAGTCGCCAGGCAAGGTTTCTTTTCCCTGTACAGCCGTGTGGTGGCGTTAATAGTTACATTGCTACCGTAGACAACAGTAAAGTCGCCAGGCCAAGGTTTCTTTTCCCTGTACAGCCGTGTGGTGGCGTTAATAGTTACATTGCTACCGTAGACAACAGTAAAGTCGCCAGGACAAGGTTTCTTTTCCCTGTACAGCCGTGTGGTGGCGTTAATAGTTACATTGCTACCGTAGACAACAGTAAAGTCGCCAGGCCAAGGTTTCTTTTCCCTGTACAGCCATGTGGTGGCGTTAATAGTTACATTGCTACCGTAGACAACAGTAAAGTCGCCAGGCACAGGTTTCTTTTCCCTGTACAGCCGTGTGGTGGCGTTAATAGTTACATTGCTACCGTAGACAACAGTAAAGTCGCCAGGCCAAGGTTTCTTTTCCCTGTACAGCCGTGTGGTGGCGTTAATAGTTACATTGCTACCGTAGACAACAGTAAAGTCGCCAGGACAAGGTTTCTTTTCCCTGTACAGCCGTGTGGTGGCGTTAATAGTTACATTGCTACCGTAGACAACAGTAAAGTCGCCAGGACAAGGTTTCTTTTCCCTGTACAGCCGTGTGGTGGCGTTAATAGTTACATTGCTACCGTAGACAACAGTAAAGTCGCCAGGACAAGGTTTCTTTTCCCTGTACAGCCGTGTGGTGGCGTTAATAGTTACATTGCTACCGTAGACAACAGTAAAGTCGCCAGGACAAGGTTTCTTTTCCCTGTACAGCCGTGTGGTGGCGTTAATAGTTACATTGCTACCGTAGACAACAGTAAAGTCGCCAGGACAAGGTTACTTTTCCCTGTACAGCCGTGTGGTGGCGTTAATAGTTACATTGCTACCGTAGACAACAGTAAAGTCGCCAGGCAAGGTTTCTTTTCCCTGTACAGCCGTGTGGGTGGCGTTAATAGTTACATTGCTACCGTAGACAACAGTAAAGTCGCCAGGACAAGGTTTCTTTTCCCTGTACAGCCGTGTGGTGGCGTTAATAGTTACATTGCTACCGTAGATAACAGTAAAGTCGCCAGGACAAGGTTTCTTTTCCCTGTACAGCCGTGTGGTGGCGTTAATAGTTACATTGCTACCGTAGACAACAGTAAAGTCGCCAGGCCAAGGTTTCTTTTCCCTGTAGCCCACAGCCGTTTTGGTGGCGTTAATATTACATTGCTACCGTAGACAACAGTAAAGTCGCCAGGCCAAGGTTTCTTTTCCCTGTACAGCCGTGTGGTGGCGTTAATAGTTACATTGCTACCGTAGACAACAGTAAAGTCGCCAGGACAATGTTTCTTTTCCCTGTACAGCCGTGTGGTGGCGTTAATAGTACATTGCTACGTAGACAACAGTAAAGTCGCCAGGACAAAGTTTCTTTTCCCTGTACAGCGTGGTGCGTTAATAGTTACATTGCTACCGTAGACAACAGTAAAGTCGCCAGGACAAGGTTTCTTTTCCCTGTACAGCCGTGTGGTGGCGTTAATAGTTACATTGCTGCCGTAGACAACAGTAAAGTCGCCAGGACAAGGTTTCTTTTCCCTGTACAGCCGTGTGGTGGCGTTAATAGTTACATTGCTACCGTAGACAACAGTAAAGTCGCCAGGCCAAGGTTTCTTTTCCCTGTACAGCCGTGTGGTGGCGTTAATAGTTACATTGCTACCGTAGACAACAGTAAAGTCGCCAGGCCAAGGTTTCTTTTCCCTGTACAGCCGTGTGGTGGCGTTAATAGTTACATTGCTACCGTAGACAACAGTAAAGTCGCCAGGACAAGGTTTCTTTTCCCTGTACAGCCGTGTGGTGGCGTTAATAGTTACATTGCTACCGTAGATAACAGTAAAGTCGCCAGGACAAGGTTTCTTTTCCCTGTACAGCCGTGTGGTGGCGTTAATAGTTACATTGCTACCGTAGACAACAGTAAAGTCGCCAGGCCAAGGTTTCTTTTCCCTGTGCACAGCCGTGTGGTGGCGTTAATACGTTACATTGCTACCGTAGACAACAGTAAAGTCGCCAGGACAAGGTTTCTTTTCCCTGTACAGCCGTGTGGTGGCGTTAATAGTTACATTGCTACCGTAGACAACAGTAAAGTCGCCAGGACAAGGTTTCTTTTCCCTGTACAGCCGTGTGGTGGCGTTAATAGTTACATTGCTACCGTAGACAACAGTAAAGTCGCCAGGACAAGGTTTCTTTTCCCTGTACAGCCAGTGTGGTGGCGTTAATAGTTACATTGCTACCGTAGACAACAGTAAAGTCGCCAGGACAAGGTTTCTTTTCCCTGTACAGCCGTGTGGTGGCGTTAATAGTTACATTGCTACCGTAGAAACAGTAAAGTCGCCAGGACAAGGTTTCTTTTCCCTGTACAGCCGTGTGGTGGCGTTAATAGTTACATTGCTACCGTAGACAACAGTAAAGTCGCCAGGACAAGGTTTCTTTTCCCTGTACAGCCGTGTGGTGGCGTTAATAGTTACATTGCTACCGTAGACAACAGTAAAGTCGCCAGGCCAAGGTTTCTTTTCCCTGTACAGCCGTGTGGTGGCGTTAATAGTTACATTGCTACCGTAGACAACAGTAAAGTCGCCAGGACAAGGTTTCTTTTCCCTGTACAGCCGTGTGGTGGCGTTAATAGTTACATTGCTACCGTAGACAACAGTAAAGTCGCCAGGACAAGGTTTCTTTTCCCTGTACAGCCGTGTGGTGGCGTTAATAGTTACATTGCTACCGTAGACAACAGTAAAGTCGCCAGGACAAGTTTCTTTTCCCTGTACAGCCGTGTGGTGGCGTTAATAGTTACATTGCTACCGTAGACAACAGTAAAGTCGCCAGGCCAAGGTTTCTTTTCCCTGTACAGCCGTGTGGTGGCGTTAATAGTTACATTGCTACCGTAGACAACAGTAAAGTCGCCAGGACAAGGTTTCTTTTCCCTGTACAGCCGTGTGGTGGCGTTAATAGTTACATTGCTACCGTAGACAACAGTAAAGTCGCCAGGACAAGGTTTCTTTTCCCTGTACAGCCGTGTGGTGGCGTTAATAGTTACATTGCTACCGTAGACAACAGTAAAGTCGCCAGGACAAGTTTCTTTTCCCTGTACAGCCGTGTGGTGGCGTTAATAGTTACATGCTACCGTAGACAACAGTAAAGTCGCCAGGACAAGGTTTCTTTTCCACGTACAGCCGTGTGGTGGCGTTAATAGTTACATTGCTACCGTAGACAACAGTAAAGTCGCCAGGACAAGTTTCTTTTCCCTGTACAGCCGTGTGGTGGCGTTAATAGTTACATTGCTGCCGTAGACAACAGTAAAGTCGCCAGGACAAGGTTTCTTTTCCCTGTACAGCCGTGTGGTGGCGTTAATAGTTACATTGCTGCCGTAGACAACAGTAAAGTCGCCAGGACAAGGTTTCTTTTCCCTGTACAGCCGTGTGGTGGCGTTAATAGTTACATTGCTACCGTAGACAACAGTAAAGTCGCCAGGCAGGTTCTTTTCCTGTACAGCCGTGTGGTGTGCGTTAATAGTTACATGCTACCGTAGACAACAGTAAAGTCGCCAGACAAGGTTTCTTTTCCTGTACAGCCGTGTGTGGCGTTAATAGTTACATTGCTACCGTAGACAACAGTAAAGTCGCCAGGACAAGGTTTCTTTTCCCTGTACAGCCGTGTGTGGCGTTAATAGTTACATTGCTACCGTAGACAACAGTAAAGTCGCCAGGACAGATTTCTTTTCCCTGTACAGCCGGTGGTGGCGTAATAGTTACATTGCTACGTAGACAACAGTAAATCGCCAGGACAAGGTTTCTTTCCCTGTACAGCAGTGTGGTGGCGTAATAGTTACATTGTACCGTAGACAACAGTAAAGTCGCCAGGACAGGTTTCTTTCCGTACAGCCGTGGTGGCGTATAGTTACATTGTACGTAGACACAGAAAGTCGCCAGGCAAGGTTTCTTTCCCTGTACAGCCGTGTGGTGGGTAATAGTTACATTGCTACGTAGACAACGTAAAGTCGCAGGCAAGGTTTCTTTCCTGTCACCGTGTGGCGTAATAGTAATTCTACGTAGACAACAGAAAGCGCCAGCAAGGTTTCTTTTACCCTGACAGCCGTTTGGTGCGTTAATAGTTACATTGCACCGTAGACAACAGTAAAGTCGCCAGACAAGTTTCTTTTCATGTACACGTTGTGGTGGCGTAATAGTACATGCTACGTAGACAACAGTAAGTCGCCAGACAAGTTCTTTTCCTGTACAGCGTTGTGTGGCGTTAATAGTTACATTGCTACCGTAGCAACAGTAAAGGTCGCCAGGCCAAGGTTTACTTTCCTGTACAGCCGTGTGGTGGCGTATATTACATTGCACCGTAGAAACAGTAAGTCGCCAGGAAAGTTCTTTCACTGTACAGCCGTTGGTGGCGTTAATAGTTACATTCTACCGGACAACAGTAAGTCGCCAGGGGACAAGTTCTTTTCACCTGTACAGCCGTGTGGTTGGCGTTATAGTTACATTGCTACCGTAGACAACAGTAAAGTCGCCAGACAAGGTTGCTTTTCCCTGTACGCGTGTGGTGTCTTTATAGTTACATTGCTACCGTAGACAACAGTAAAGTCGCCAGGACAAGGTTTCTTTGCCATGTAACAGCCGTGTGGTGGCGTTAATAGTTACATTGCTAACGTAGAAACAGTAAAGTCGCAGGACAAGGTTTCTTTTCCCTGTACAGCGTGTGGTGGCGTAATAGTACATTGCTAGCGTAGACAACAGTAAGTCGCCAGGACAAGTTATTTGTAAGCCGTGTGTGCGTTAATAGTTAATTGCTCCGTAGACAACAGTAAAGTCGCAGGCCAAGTTCTTTCCATGTACAGCGGTGGCGTAATGTTACATTGCTACAGACAACAGTAAAGTCGATCAGGACAGGTTCTTATCGTACAGCCGTATAATGACGAAATAGTACATGCTAAATACCAAATGAGTTCAGGACAGTTAGAAGGGGCTATCTGGAGAGTCTGTGTCATGCTTGTGTCTTCAACTGTGTAATGCTAGTGGCAATAAATGAACAGTTAATGTACAATATATCTACAAAATGGCTTACCAACAGTAGAGTCGCCATCTAGTGTTTATTTACTGAGTGTCGTACCGCTGTCGTCGTCGCCCGAAAAAAAACTGCGTAGTGAAATTGTAAACCGTCTATACTTGCAGCTACCAAGCATAAAACAACGCTGAAACAGTGTAGATTATACAGTCATGATATAAACTACTGTGTATCATCTTCAGGGTCACAGACACAGCAGTAGTGAGGCTGTCATTCCTTATATAGGGCGCCTGGCGACATTAGTGCAGGTGGCGACTTTACTGTTATCTACGGTAGCGAAGTGCGGACAACAACAAAGCGAGTGCTAGCGGCTCCTCCCCTCGGGATGGTTTCTGTGCAGAGGCTGAACGCCGCACTGTTTCTGGGTTAACCCCTTGAGACCCAGAACGTAATTCCATTGTAATTTGGGTACCATTAGACGATTTTAATGAATATAGGCAATATTTTATAGCTATATGACCTGTTTAGTATCCTTGTCCACTAGCTAATTGGTATACTCAGTCAGTTTTCGTAATTTTATGGCTAACAACAAACGATTTTATATAGCAAAGGAAAGACCTGGGCGTGAAGGGGTTACATTTTCGTCGCAAGAGAGACAGACACACACAAAACAGGTACTCGGCGAAAGCTTACATACAAGGAGATATTTTTTTTTCTTTCCCCCATGACCAAGGACTGGCCAAGGGCACAACAAAAATGGGTAACACAAAGCCCGCTAGTTGGCAGTCCCTATAAAGAAGACAGTAAGAGAATAAAAAAAGAGGGTGGCCAATTTAGTTCGGGAGGTGTCTTGTTACTCTTCTCTTGAAAAGATTTAAGTCGTAGGAAGGTGGAAAAATAGAAACAGGAAGAGAGTTCCATAGCTTACCAGTGAAAGGGATGAAAGAGTAAATATACTGATTAACTCTTGCATTAGGAAG
>JACEEZ010014955.1:0-38042 GCA_016584305.1 Chionoecetes opilio
CTTTTTTTTGGGGGGAAATGAATCCTTGTTTTTGGGGTTTTTTTGTTGATTTAGTCCTTTAACAGGTAATATAAAGTGGCGGGGAGTTAAAATATATAGAAAAATAAACCTACCTGGAATAAACCTGGTAAATTCTAGTCTTTCCCGCCTTTAGGTCTTCCTACTCCTCCCTTACTGGGAGCGATCTCCTTTGCCACTTGCCTCCCCACCATATAGCCCCAATACATACCACCCAACAGCAAACCATAAGGGGGGGTGTGTGTGGGGGGGGGGGGGGTATTTACCTAGTTGTAGTGTGTGTGGTGTGTAGAATTACCTAGGTAGTGTGGGTGTGTGTGTGTGTGTGGTGTGGGTGTGGTGGGTGTGTGTGTGGGTGTGTGTGGGGTGTGTGTGGGTTGGTGGGGGGGGGGTGGTTGGTGTATGTGGGGGGGGGGGGGGGGGGGGTGCAGAGCTGGGCAGTTTTTAACCGTGGCCACCGAGATGATAAGGCCTGATAGATCGCCCGTGACGTCACACCCAATGAGGATCTCGCGCACTCGGAACCGCTCCGCTCACCTCAGGTTTACTTTCTCAGTTCACACCTTATTTATGTCGTTAATCTGAATCCTGTCTTATCATCAATGGTGGGGGGTGGGGGTGGTGGTGGTGGTTGGTGGTATTTTTGGGTTGTTGGTTGGAAAGTTGTGGGGGTGGGGGTGGGGGTGGTGGTGGTAGAGGTGGTGCTTGGTGGTGGTTTGGGTGGTGGTGGTATTGTGTTGTTGTGGTGGTGGTGGTGGTTTTTTGGTGGTGGTGGTGTTGGTGGTGGTGGGGTGGTGGTGGTGGGTGTTGTTGTTGGGGTTGGTGTAGTGGTGTGGTGTTGGTGGTGGTGGTTGGTGGTATTGTTGTTTGTGGGTGGTGGTGGTGGGTGGTGTGGTGGTAAAGGTGGTGGTGGTTTGGTGTGGTGGTTTTTTCAAAATGAAGAAACCATAATAACCATCGCTATAGTTTCAAGAAAAGCCTTCGACAGTGTGAAAAGGAAAGCCCCTAATTGAATGCCTAAAAAAGTTTCAGGATCTCCACACATAATTGACGTCATAAGGGGACATATACTAAATGACAAGACCATCCTGTATCTAAAACAATGAGATCATAACAAACATGGATGTCAACCAGCGGAATAAGGCAATTTGAATGGTTCAACATCATGTTCTAATGATAACTAATCATCATCCTACACCTTAAACCAAACAATATTGGATTTAAGATGAGATAGCTTAAAACCCTGCATTGTTTATGCAGATGAGGGCCTTATTTTAGCACAAAGTGAATCAGTGCCCTAAACATGGACATTGAACCATCTAGCAGCAAGAGCAGTGAAACAGTAACAGTATTTAAAAGAGCATAATCCAACATATCCCAAAGCTGGATAGTACACAACACGAAAATAAACGGGACAAATTTAAAAGAGCATGATACCAAGGAATGGAAAGAGACTACTTGAAAAAGAACACTTGACTTTACAGACATCCCAAAACACCCCCATAAAGAAAGCTTTATGATAAATGTTTGAATCCACTACAACTTTGATAAGATCCAGAAGAAATCCATGAAACTAACTAAATACAGGAACAGACAACACCCTCGGAACACAGCTTTGCACGACGTGAAACACGAACTGCAGGAAACTTTAGAACACTCCTATTACGTGCGAGAATAATAAAGAACATAAGAAACACTTAAACTTTCTACAAGACAACACACTGCCAAATGCTTAAACTTGCAACATTTTACTCCTAGCAATGAACAGGATGCAGAGTTGAAGAAACAAACTTGTTACTGATGTGGAAAATAAGGAAACAGCAAGAACTTTGATTAGCAAGAAAAGAAAGCCAAGACATTTCACAAGAGCATTCACAAGTATAAGCACAAAACGGGGTGATCAAGCAACAAACACCACAACACTTCAAGAATAGAAAAAAATCACCGTTACTAAGGTGTTACCCCCACACTTCATCGACATCTCTAGTATGGATACCAATGGATAATTATGTAAAGTGTAATTACTTTTATATCACCATTCTTTCAGAGGCTGCTGGGCACTCGTGGAGAATGTGGGGTCCTGATTTTGTGCGGAATGTTTTCAATGCGCGAAATCCTGTAGACCCCCCCATATTTCACTGGTTTTACAGCAAACTGCTGCCCTAAAGATGTTACAGAGTACTCTGAGATACATATTATTTTATGAGAGTAGTTAGATGCACTGGTATTCAGACAAAAGATATTTTAACCTGAAACCTACACCTGAAAAGGCTTTACTTTTGACGTGAATATTTTAGTCTTATGAGTAACTATTATTACTGGGAAGTGTTCTCATGGAAAGCTAGTGCCTCTATGTGGCTTGTAACATGTATCAAGGCAGCAGTTAAGTCGTAAAACCCGTGAAATAAGAGAGGTGAATGGAGGGGTCTACAGGATTTCGCGCTGACAATATTTCACGAAACACCCAAAATTCGTGAACCCCATTCTCCACGAGTGCCAGCTGCTAATCCTTCATTAGTTCAAAAAACATTTTCCAGCCAAAGCAGCATGATCCCACTAGCTGTGACGGAGGTGAATTATGAACGTAACACAACACAAATGATAATTCTCAAAAATTAGTAATATTTTTTGTGACATAGCGTCCGCCATTTTTTAAAGCTACAAACATTTTGCTTTGTATGCCTTATAAGTATGCTATATATGCTAGACTACCATCTCACTTCTTTCATTATTAGCTAATAAAGCTACTACAAATACGTACTACAAAGATCATAGACTCACCCTGCTATGGCCGTCGGTGAAAAATTGTCCGTTTGATTTCTCTGAGCCACTGGCTGGCAAGCACCTTGTCCCCTTGGAAAACAGAATATACTCACTCTAGGGCCTTTTTGTAGTTCCCATTGCAATTGGGCACACAGCACAGGACGGCATCTTGCTGGTAACTTGGAGAAATAGCTCCTGCCGTAAACAAAAGCAAAAATGATAGAAGTACGCCACATACACACGCCCTGACCGCCTTCGTATGTGGAGACAATAGACTGAGCCGTGGTCAACGGTGGCGCGCGCGAGATCCTCATACTGTGACGTCACAGCCTTTCACCAGGCGATGTAACAGGCCTTGTCTCTCGGTGGTCTCGATTTAACCCCTTCACGCCCAGAACGTAATTTCAATTGTAATCTGGGTGCCATTAGACGATTTTTAGTGACTATAAGCAATATTTAATAGCTATGACCTGTTTAGTATCCTTGTTCACTAACTAATTTGGTATATTCAGTTACTTTTTGTACTTTTATGGCTGAACAACAGACAGTTATATAGCCAAGGAAAGGTCTGGGCGTGAAGGGTTAAATACAATGTATTTAAATACTCATAATGTGAAAATGTAAATACTTTTTATCAGTTATTTACTTAATAATCTCAATTACTCAAGTCAATTAATGAATTCATTAAATATACAATAGGAAAGTATCCTTTATCATTATCAAGCATTTATAACGATGGAAGCTCATTAGAGAAAGTTTCCTAGGATACAATAAGGTTAACAAACCATACTCCCAATTGTGTAGGCAATACACAGCGCTACACAGGCATCACAAGAGCCGCATACCCAGAGGCGGTACGCGTAAATCATGGCATGATTGATTGCACATGCTTAGAGGTTTGAAATACTTTTTTCATAATATCTTGATAACAGTACATCAATTATTTAATGAGTGAGCGCACTCGGTTATAATGGACGAGTTTCACGCTCGTTTTCAGAGACACCGACTATTTTTTTCTTGGCCTACAATAGGTGCTTGTTCTAATGGTGATATTTTTATTTTGCGCAAAAAAAAAAAAAAAAAAAAAAATATATTATATACTTTGTGATTAAGGTTAGGTTAGGTTTCATTAAAACTTTTAAGGTTAGGTTAGGTTTCATTAAAACCTTTAAGGTTAGGTTAAGTTTCATTAAAACTTTTAAGGTTAGGTTAGGTTTCATTAAAACTTTTAAGGTTAGGTTAGGTTTAATTTTTTTTTTTTCTTTTTTCGGGTTTGCGCAAAATAAAACAAGCACCATTACAACAAGCACCTATTGTAGGCCAAGAAACAATAGTTGGTGTCTCTGAAAACGAGCGTGAAACTCTCGTCTATTATTACCGCGCACTCCCCTCCCCGCCCCCTCTGCACGCGACCCTCTGCCTGCCTGTATAATAATTTATAATATTGGTTCTCGCTCGCATTGGGCCCGCGGCCGCATTGGGTATACACCGTGTGTGTGTGTGTGTTGTTTGGGGGAAGGGGGAGCGTATGGGCAAACGCTACCGTAGAAATTGACCGAAACAACTTGTGTACGAACTGACTACACAACTTCTGGTCCATGTGTAAAATAATACCAATAAAAAATAACTAACACAAAGAAAAAAATATAACGTCACAAAGTCAATTCGGACAATTTCCTTCCACCCCCATCACCAAAATCCCACAAAACCTCCAAAATCCCACAAAAAACTCGATCATTCCCACAGAAACCCACCAAAACACCCTGAAATATGGAGCTACAAACACGTCTTTACATAACCCTTAATTAAAGGTGACACAAGGTTAACTACGCGCTATAAAGGTGTGGGAGTGTATGATAGTACTCACTCGTTAGGTATTGTGATGTCTTCGATGATAACTACGTCGTCATCGTCCGAATTGTAACTATTGTCCACGTGCATTTGTTGTGGGTCGGCCATCTTGGTGGCTGTGGGAAGGCGCGAGCACGAGCACGAGTTGTGACTTTCTCTCTCTGTCTGTCTGTCTGTCTATTTCTTTTTTTCTTTCGGTGTCTGTCTGTCTCTGTTTGTCTAATACTTGAATACTTGTAGGGATTGGATCATCTGGTTAATGAGAGGTTAATGATAGTTCAGCTTTAAGAATGTTCAGTGCCATGAAAGAATGTTCACATCAAAAGACATTGCTGTTGATAACATTGTTGGGATTTGTTCTGACACTGCCAATGTGATGATGGGAGCAAGCCAGATCAGTAGCTACATTATTAAAAAAAAAAATGGCCTCATGTCATATGTTAAACGTTCAGGCTACACAATTCATCTCTGTGCATCAAATGCTTCATATACTTCATAAATATGTTGAAGTTTTATGCCTTAACATTTTGCACACTTAAGTAATAGCTTCAAGAGGCAACATGCATTCCAATAGCTTCAAAAATTCGTTGACACTGAACATGATAAAATCGCTCCACCCAAGCCGGTGGTTGTCTTACAGGCATGTTAGAACAGTGGGATGCATTGGCGTTGTATTTTACAGAATTAGCATTTAATGACCCCAACCAATAGGTATATGGCATGATTGTTATACTGCCTTGAAAAAATAATTTTCTCGCACACCTCGATCGAATTTCTAGACTACAAAATTTAGGTATGCTTAACAGTTACAAGCAGACAAACAAACACAAAAAACAAACAGTTGTGTTTTGATTTTAAGAATGTGTTTTTTGTCAAGAATGTTGACATTTATTCCTTAGTCCTGCTCAAGCCTTTGGGAATCCCATGGAGAACAATATCTTGGAGGGAGTGCATGCACCAACATTAAATGATCTAAGGCCTCTTCCATTTGCGACATTTCATGAACCAGTTCACGGAACCCAAGAATGGACCAATTTACTCTACTTGAGGTAAGGATTGATTTGACATCTTCAAGCCTCATATAGTTGGGCAGTGATGTTGATTTTTCTATGTGAACAGTTTTTTTGATGATACAGCCAAATTTTAAGTACAGGAAAATGTATACGCTCTAAAACGACTGGCGCCATGTTGTGACGTCATAGCTTAGACAACAGAGCAAAACAGCTGGAAAGCGGCCACTATTAGTATACCTACTAATACACCCAAATTGCATTACCCCTACTACCGCAAGATGACCAGTAATCCTCCTTCAAGTGATGTAGTAGGTATTCACTGTGTTTGTGAATATGTAAGTTAGGTAATTTTAGGTAATTTAGCAATTTAGGTAATAAGTTTATAAGGAAAAAGTGGATAGACAGAGATAAGTGGCCCGTGACACCTGACAAGTGACGACTTCTGAGATCGGCATTCCTTATAGGGAGCTTAAATGAACTGCAATGACATGTAAAGCTAGACAGATAGACGAAAATCATAGAGGAACAGGTAGAAATGTATGGCTTTTTTTCCCCACATAAAACAAACATACACCCTTCGTCCACTACTCACCACTACAACCTTTACTAACCATACATTTTACCTGTTCCTCTATGAGTTGTCTATCTGTCATCTGTACATGTCATTGCAGGTTCATTTAAGCTCCCTATAAGGGAATGCCGATCCAGAAGTCAACTTGTCTGGTGTCACGGGCCACTTTGCTCTGTCTATCCACTTTTTCCTTATAAACTACAACTTACATATTTACAAACACAGTGAATACCTACTACATCACTTGAAAGAGGATTACTGGTCTCTTGCGGTAGGGGGGTAATGCAAGTTAGTTGGGTTAGTAAATAAATATAATTTGGGGTTTTTGCTGAGCCAAAAAAGCCATCAGCTATCAGGGAGATCTGAGTCGGTTATACGTCACAACCAATCACAGCGCGTTCCGCCGTGTTGTATTTTTTGGGCAAAAAGGCCTATTTTTCTTTTAGGGTGCATTTCTCAGCAAAAAAAATTTGATACAGTGATATGAAAGCCATTTTGCCCCCCAAAGTTTATAAACTCCGTGTTTTAGGTGTGGAAATGGGTCCATTCAGGCGTTCCATTGCGCACGAAAACCTGGGTCCGAGGGAAAAGCGCGTAGTGATCGCATAACCCCGGAACTTTCTTTACCCCTTTCATTGGGGGGGTAAATTTTCAGTTCATCCAGTTCATAACAGAAAATGCAAGGCAGAAGTTAAATAAACGGGGAAGAGTTAAAAGTTTTTTTAAACGCGAAGGAGCAAAGGGGAAGAGGACCTATAAGGATAAAAAAACGGTCACAAGAAAAAAGAAGAAGGCCGCCGCTTTATAGTCGGCCAAAAGAAGAAGAAGGCCCCCCGCTTATCAAAAAAAACCATTCAGTCCAGCTGGGTGTATGATTTGTAAACTATCGCCATGCTTAATTTGGTCCCCATTTTACCTAAACCTACACAAACCTCATCAATCGTCAAAAATCCCAGCAGTGGATGGTACGGGTACATAATATCTTCCTTTTCTCACTAAAATCGTCCATCATTGCGAGAATACCCCCAGAACGGCGGAATAAGTTTCCCCTTTCCCCTCTTGCCTCCTTTTGGTTTTGTTTGTAAAAAAAAAAAGGGGGTTTTTGCGTTCCATTTGTGAATGGAACCCAACCCTAACCCACCCTAAACGAAAAAAAGGGTTTCATGAAACTTGGGCACAAAAAGAAGGCCTTTAAATTTAGCTATCTGTTTTTCCCTTACTATTTTTATTATAAAAACTATTTTCATAGTAAATCATATGGGTACTAGTTCTAGTCGAAATCGAAAAGAAAAGAAAAAATCGAAATAGTAGCGAAAGAAACAAAAAAACCAAAATTTAAATGGAGTGGGCCACTAATTTTTATATAAAAAGTTAAATATAATTACAATCCTTATCTTTATTTTTTTAAACCAATGGTTACTGGAGATTAAGGAAGAAAAGTAATGTTTTTAGTTTGTTTTTAAACCAAAAACTTAAAAAAAAAAATTGAAACAGTTTTAGTATTAGTGATGGAGTAGTAGTATTAGGTATATAGTATAGTATTAGTATAAGAGTAGTAGGAAATCGTTTTGCTTATCTAACCAAATGTGCCTATGACCCCCGTTTTGGGAATTTTCCCTTTTAGCTTTAAAATCAATCAATTAATTTTTTAAAACAAAAACTTTAAAAACTTTACCCAAAAACCATCTAAATTTAAACCAAACCAAATAAAACCCTTTAACTTTCCCAAAAATTTTAATAATAAAAAATTATATTTTATTTTATAAAAACCAGGTTAGGTCATGATTGGTTGGGTTGGGTAATTTAAAAGTAATCGTACAGACCCATTTTTTTTTGATAAGTATTTTGAATTCAAAATCTGTACCTAATACAAAAAATAATTCATTTCCACGCCTTTTTTTTGAAAAAAGCGGGGGAAAAAAAACAACAGCCCCGTTCCCCTGGGGGGAAAATTTGCTGATGACGGCCCGTGAGGGGAAAAAACTGCTCACCCACCTGCCTCCCCCCGGAAAAAAACCACCTTCTCCCACAATTTATTGGGCCGTATGGGTCGGAAAGGGTAAAAAGCTCTCGGGAAAGGCCCAGCTTTCTTGCTGCACCCTCGGGATGAAAGTTATGCCATATCGCACAAAAAAAATACCCGAAACACCCAAAATTCTTCAAGATATTTTTTATAATCTTAGTGTATTTGTATTACCCCCAGGTTGGGGGGCCACCTCGGGTGACGTCCCGAGCCGTGGTGCGTCGTCTGCAGTCGTGGGCTTTTTGAAACTCAGGGAATTTACAGTTTTTGTTTGCGGACTATTTAAAAAACAAGTGACTAAATGCAAAAAAGTTTTGTATACCATAATGGGAAAATTTTTTTACTGCATTAAAATCGGGAAATGTAAAAATGGTCGGGGAATTACTTAAGGTTTGGTTTAATTTGTTTTAGGTTTGGTTAACTTTTTGAAGGTTTGGTTAATTTTAAAATTATTTAGGAAAAATAAGGTCTGATGATAATGTTTGGTCCGGGGGCGTGGCCAATTTTTCCTGTGTGACGTCATCTCCGCGCGTGTGTAGGGGTGGCAAATAAAAAGTGGTCTGGTTTATGGTTTGGGCCGCCACGGGGTGGGGGTGACTGGTAGTAATAGTAGTAGTGTAGTAGAATAATATAGTAGTCATTAGACCCCCCAGGGTTGATGGGAATATTACCACCCTCATAAAAAAACCGTTTAGCAAGAAACTATCCACTAATATAAAACCCGAATAACACATTTTTATTCATACCAAGTAGTAGTATAGTAGTAGGGGTAGTAGTGGTGTAGTAGAGTAGTAGTAGTAGTAGGGGTGGGGGGTATAAAAGTAGTAGTAGTAGTAGTGTAGTAGTAATAGTAGTAGTATAGTGTAGTGGTATAGAAGTAGAAGCGTAGTAGTGGTAAAATAGTAGAGTGTAGTAGTGGTGGATAGAAGTAGTAAAATAGTAGTAGTGATAGTAGTAGTAGTAGTGGTGGTATAGAAGTAGTAGAAAAAGTATAGTAGTGTATATAAGTAGTGGAATAGAAGTAAGAGTAGTATAGTGTGGGGGTATAGAAGTAGTAGAAATAGTACAGTAGTGAAAGGTAGTAGTGTGTATAAAAGTAGTAGTATATAGTAGAGTAGTAGTAGTGTGTAGTAGTAGTAGTAGCAGTATGGTATAAAAGTAAAAGTAGTAGTAGTGTATGTGTGAGTGTTAAAAGTAGTAAAAATAGTAGTAGTATAGTAGTAGTAGGGTATAGTAGTAGTAGTAGGTAGTGGGGGTAAAAAGTATGTAGTGTGTAGTAGTAGTTATAGGGGGGTTAAGAAATAGTATAGTGTAGTAGTAGTAGTATGGTAGTGGGGGTAGTAGAATTAGTATATAGTAGTGGAGTATAGTGTGTTTTTTAGTAGTAGGGGTAGTAGTAGTGGTATATAGTAGTAGTATATAGGGGTATAGTAGTAAAGTGGAGTATGGTAGTAGGGGGTAGTGTAGTAGTAGTAGTGTGTATAGTAGTAGTGTATTTCAGTTCAGTTCGTTCAGTACATTTTTTTTTTCCTAAAAAAATTACATAGTACGTAGGTAGACGCACGAGATATACAATAAGAAAAAAAAAATGTTTTGTTATATACAAACAGCATACTTGCCATATTATTGATAAATTTTCAGGTATGATTTTTATGTCTTTCACCCTTAAGATTTGGCGGGGTGGTATTGTGGGGGGGAAACTACGAAACCCTCCCCCATCTCAGCTTAACTGGGAGACCCCCTACCACCAAACCTCCCCCACCCGGGCCCCGGTAGGGTCGGGCGGGGGGGGGGGGGGGGGGGGGGGGGGAACTACGAACCCTCCGCCCATCTCGTTACCGGGAACCAGGTGTCAGGCCAGGGACGCCCCGGGGGGGAAATAAGCCCAGAGGAGAAAAAAAGGGAAAGCCGACCCCTGGGGCGTAGCTTAACACCACAACACAGACACCCCGTAATATTTAAAACCAGCTGGCCCCCGGCCGGGATAAAAAATAAAAAACATCATGCCCCTAAACCCTACAGAAGGATTACGAAGCTAATGGGTAAAAACTTCCACACACCCACGTAAACACGAAAAAAAAAGGTGTTAATATGGCTGAATAGAAACAACACGTGTTACAGGAGACGCAGCAGGTGTTTTACGCTATAAGGGAAAAAAAAAATGAGGCTCCCAGCCGGCTGGCGGCAGCCGGCCCCGGCAGGTTGGCACGGCGTTTTCCAGACTAGTTTCTTTTCTTTCAGTTCTTTATGTGTAGCCTGGTTACAACCAGAGTTTAGTTTAGTTTAGTTTATTGCCATATCTTTAGAAGTACATATTTATTAATTATATAAAATGGATCTTAGGGTTAGTCCGCCGAGAAAAACTCCCCGGCGGGCAGGAAAAGTTACAAAATATTAAAATATAGAAGGGCGGGGAATAAAAAATAATTTCAAAAAAAAAAAAATGTTAACTCCATAACAAATACCCAGTTTTTTGTACAAATTAAAAATAATTTTGTATGAAAAAACTAATGATGTGAAGAATATTATATAATCCCTAATGTTTTTATTTTGTTTTTGGAAAAAATAAATCTTAAGTCATTTTTTAAAGTATTAAAAATTTTTAATACTTTTTTTAATTGTTTGGTAAAATTTTTCCAACAATTTGGGCCCAAAACAGTGCAGGAATGTTTTTATAATGTTGTTTTGGGTTTGGACATATCAGGTCAATATGGTTTCCCCCCGTACTTGACTGTGGTGAAAAATTTAAATAATTTATTACTATCATACTACATTTTACCATTGGAAATTGTAAGTACAAAAAAATATTTTTTTTAAAACTCAAATTTTAGTAACCCTAATCATTTAAAAAATAAACTGTATATATACTTTTTTAAAGGGAATTGTTTTATTTTTTTCTTTGTGCAATGAAAACATCTTTTTCAGTGGAAACCAAATCATCCCCAGACGACAAACAGTAAATTATTAGGATAAAAAAAAGAATGTTATGCTTTGCAAGCTTCAGTCGTTAAGTTGTGCCCAATTCTGTATAAAATTTCCCCAACATTTTTTATAAGTTCAAATTTTCAGATTGATATTTTTTTTTCCCAATTTAAATTTTTTTCAATAAAAACACCAGAAATCTAAAAGTAATGACTCTCTGAAATTTTTTTACTCCAAGGGAAAAATGAGCCTAAAATTTAGAAAGAAAAGATTTTTAAAGAGTATAAATTGTTTTTCTTTTGTTACAGATGTTATTAGCTAAAAAACCCTTTCGATATATCTCTAGTTCACTATTTAAATTTTCATGAATGACTAAGCCCTATCTTTTAAAAGAAAATTTGTGTCGTCTGCAAAGATAACTGCTAAGTTTAATCATTACAAATATCATTAATTATCCCAAAAAATATAAAGGCCCCCAAAATTGATCCCTGAGGCACTCCCCCATTGGGACTTTTCAGCGTGGTATATTGTTTACAAAAAACTGCTTTTTTCCGTTTTCAATAGCTATGAATAGTTTAAATGGTAACTCTTTTCCCAAATTTTCAAGTTTATCTAATAATATTTTATGATTTTGTGAGCAAAGCTTTGACAAGTCTAGAAATATTTCCCACAACATGAAAAATTTCCTTTTCCCGGGCAGTTTTTACACTTCACTTGTGAACTTTGCTATTCTTTTTCGTGATTTGTTTTTTCGAAAACCAAACGATATTAGATAACAATTTAAAATTTTCCAAAAACCACTAAATCTTTTACAAAGATTTTTTTAAAACATTTACTTATTTATGGTAAAAAGATTGGTCGATAATTGTTTTCATTCCTTTATCACCTGATTTTTGGATGGGGAAATTTCTTTTGCTGTTTTTGTTTTCTGGGGAAACTCCTTCCAAAACCTGGTTAATGCATGAGTAAATGGGGCATCAATGACTGAGCTGTGGTCGGAGGAGACTTTTGGGGGGATGTATATAGCCTGCTGCTGTGTTTTTTGAGATTAAGGGGGCGTTGAACTCCCCTTGGGACTGGATACAAATACAATGAATTTCTGCAGGATTATTAAAATATTTCTTGGAGAATTTTAATTTAAAAGTCAGGGATGATTTTAATTTCTGGTAATTCAAAAAGTGATTATTGAAGATATTTTCAGCAAAATCAATGCATTTTTCATTTTATTTTATTACTGTGTCTGCCATTTTCCTGCCCCTCAATTGTTTTAAACGGTCCGTGATTTAAAATTTCCCCGTGGTATTGGGGGCCTGTATACCCAGGGTTTTTCCCTGGGTGGCGATTTTCCCATCCTTAGCTTTGTGCATGTCAAGGGGACCTAAAATTTGTGTCAAAAAAAATGTTGTATGTGTATGTTTTTTGTATAGGGGACAGGAATGGGAAATTGTGGGAAATTTTCCACAAAAAACACTCTAATTTTTGGGAAGGTTAATTTTTAATGGTGGAATTTGGCGCCTACCGCAGGAATTGGATCGAACACAAATTCCCCCTATGTTTATTATAAAGATTTGGGGATATTAAATGTAATTTGATATAAATTTGGTGGTATTCCTATAAAAACAATAAACAAAGGTTAACATAGTATAAGAATTTTGAGTGACCCCCTAGGGTAAAAAATTATTTGGGAAAAAATACGTGGCGGTCCGACCAGCTGAAAGGTTTTTTCAGTGGAGTAATTTTGTAACGCGTGAAAACCCCACGACTGAAGTCGGGGTGAGCGGTTTGATTTTAAAACTAAGGGTCGTCAACTCATAATATTATGAGTAAATTTTAACCGATCAATCGGTTAAGAAAGGACGAAGTGTAAAACACACTTTGATAATATCGGCTCAGCTGTGAAAAGATTCCTCGGCCGACCAACCATCGCGGCCATTTTACGTGGAGGATTCAACCAGTCACCACGCAAGCCACGCGTTCCACTCCCAGCCTGTTGCAACTCTGACCACCTCCACATCCAATACTTCCCCAAGGATAGAGATCAAGCCAACGCTTATTACAACCCACCTGCCACTGCTGAGTATACCTTAGTTACAGCTAAATAGGGTATCATAGCAGATTAGGTAGAATTGGGTTAATCGCATGGTGAGTTCACGTTAATCAACATTATAATTTTAACAGTTGTTGTCGACCATCAATTGGTGGTCGATAATTCCAACATGATGAAAAATTAATGAATATAATTTACTATGATTATATGGTCGTTTTAAATCTGCCTGAATTATTCCCTCTCTCTCTGTCTCTCTCTCTCTTACTTTCTTTATTGTTTATCATTTAAAGCATAAAAAAACAACTTGTAGTGGCAAAAATATATATACAATAATAATCATACTTATGAGAAAATTGTTTTATTAATTCTTTCATTACTAATATTACTTTCTGGAAGAGGAGGAGGAAGTGCCAATGAAGAAGAAGAGGAGGAAGAGTGATAATGATCAAAATAATGTATTTTTTTTCTACGTCTGTTCATTGGCGATGCATGTTGAACCTACTGTCACCTCTCTCTCTCTCTCTCTCCCTCTTATTTTTCCCTCTGCAATCTTTGAAATAAAACATTGAACACAATTATTCATGAAGTGGCTTTATTGATATTCTTAACACCTCACAAGTGGCGTTGTATATGCCTGGCAAGCCCCTCACCCACCACCACAAGCACAACCCACACACAGCCACTCCCTCCTCACAGGTGTGTCTGGATATGCTTGGCAACACGACTCTTGGTAGGAAAACACTTGCCGCAAATATCACCTTGTACTTCCTCTCACCAGTGTGGGTGAGCATGTGTCTGTTAAGATTGCTCTTGTGGGCAAATGTTTTCCTACACTCCTGACACTCAAAGTTTCTCTCACCAGTGTGGGTGAGCATGTGTTCGTTAAGACTGCTCTTGTGGGCAAATGTTTTCCTACACTCCTGGCACTCAAAGTTTCTCTCACCAGTGTGGGTGAGCATGTGTGTGTTAAGATTGCTCTTGCGGGTAAATGTTTTCCTACACTCCTGGCACTCAAAGTTTCTCTCACCAGTGTGGGTGAGCATGTGTGAGTTAAGATGGCTCTTCTGGGCAAATGTTTTCATGCACTCCTGACACTCAAAGTTTCTCTCACCAGTGTGGGTGACGATGTGTGTGTTAAGATGGCTCTTGGAGGTAAATGTTTTCCTACACTCCTGGCACTCAAAGTTTCTCTCACCAGTGTGGGTGAGCATGTGTGTGTTAAGATTGCTCTTGCGGGTAAATGTTTTCCTACACTCCTGACACTCAAAGTTTCTCTCACCAGTGTGGGTGACCATGTGTGTGTTAAGATGGCTCTTGCAGGTAAATGTTTTCCTACACTCCTGGCACTCAAAGTTTCTCTCACCAGTGTGGGTGAGCATGTGTGTGTTAAGATTGCTCTTGTGGGTAAATGTTTTCCTACACTCCTGACACTCAAAGTTTCTCTCACCAGTGTGGGTGACCATGTGGCTCCTAAGAGCACCTTTATCAGTGAACACTTTGCCACAGTGGTAACACCTCAGGTCTGTCTTGCGTGTATGGGTGAGGACGTGTTGAGTAATGCCAGACTTGCTGGAGCACACTCTGCCACAGTGGTCACAAGTGTAGGTCCTCGCGCCCTCCATTACAGCACTACTTCTGCCAGCACCCCTGTGGTGGGAGGCGTCAGCTGGTCCTGCAGGAACCCCGGTGGAGGCCCCGGGGATGAACCAAGCGTTCCCTAATACAAGGGAAGCCGGGAGGAGTCCTGGCGTGGGCGCCGACCTGGACTCTTCACCTCAGCACCTGTAACATTGGTGGCCATCAGCACACAAGCAGGCAAGTGCTTCCTTGAAGGGTGCTTCCTGCTTCACCCTCCAGCTAACACCCAGCCAGTGTTTGCAGCCAAGGAGTAAAGCCAGCAGGCCTTAACCCTTAATAGACCCTTAATTAAAGGTGACACAAGGTTAACTACACGCTATAAAGATGTTGGAGTGTATGATAGTACTCACTCGTTAGGTAGTGTGGTGTCTTCGATGATAACTACGTCGTCATCGTCCGAATTGTAACTATTGTCCACGTGCATTTGTTGTGGGTCGGCCATCTTGGTGGCTGTGGGAAAGCACGAGCACGAGTTGTGACTTTCTCTCTCTGTCTCTCGATCTGTCTGTCTGTCTCTCTCTCGATCTGTCTGTCTGTCGGTCTACATGTCTCTGTCTGTCTGTCTGTCTGTCTCTCTCTCGATCTGTCTGTCTGTCTATACTATTACTATATCACTCCCAGCCACACCACATCACACATCACTGCCAGCCACACCACATCACACATCACTGCCAGCCACACCACATCACATATCACTGCCAGCCACACCACATCACACATCACTGCCAGCCACACCACATCACACATCACTGCCAGCCACACCACCCATATCACTCCCAGCCACACCACACCACCCATATCACTCCCAGCCACACCACATCACACATCACTCCCAGCCACACCACATCACACATCACTGCCAGCCACACCACATCACACATCACTGCCAGCCACACCACATCACACATCACTCCCAGCCACACCACATCACACATCACTGCCAGCCACACCACATCACACATCACTCCCAGCCACACCACATCACACATCACTCCCAGCCACACCACATCACACATCACTGCCAGCCACACCACATCACACATCACTCCCAGCCACACCACATCACACATCACTGCCAGCCACACCACATCACATATCACTGCCAGCCACACCACATCACACATCACTGCCAGCCACACCACCCATATCACTCCCAGCCACACCACATCACACATCACTGCCAGCCACACCACCCATATCACTCCCAGCCACACCACATCACATATCACTGCCAGCCACACCACCCATATCACTGCCAGCCACACCACATCACACATCACTGCCAGCCACACCACCCATATCACTCCCAGCCACACCACATCACACATCACTGCCAGCCACACCACCCATATCACTCCCAGCCACACCACATCACACATCACACCCAGCCACACCACCCATATCACTGCCAGCCACACCACATCACACATCACTGCCAGCCACACCACCCATATCACTCCCTGCCACACCACATCACTGCCAGTCACACCACCCATATCACTCCCAGCCACACCACATCACACATCACACCCAGCCACACCACCCATATCACTGCCAGCCACACCACATCACACATCACTGCCAGCCACACCACCCATATCACTCCCAGCCACACCACATCACACATCACTGCCAGCCACACCACCCATATCACTCCCAGCCACACCACATCACACATCACTGCCAGCCACACCACCCATATCACTCCCAGCCACACCACATCACACATCACACCCAGCCACACAACAGCCAAGGAGTAGAGCCAGCAGGCCTTAACCCTTAATAGACCCTTAATTAAAGGTGACACAAGGTTAACTACACGCTATAAAGGTGTTGGAGTGTATGATAGTACTCACTCGTTAGGTAGTGTGGTGTCTTCGATGATAACTACGTCGTCATCGTCCGAATTGTAACTATTGTCCACGTGCATTTGTTGTGGGTCGGCCATCTTGATCTTGATGTTACAGGTGGCCTTTTCTTCATAGGCCAGGGGGGAGATGCTGAGAAGTGCCATAGAGGTAAGGCGAAAAGAGCGCCTTACCCGTCTTCAGGCGCTTTTGTAACGGCCCGGCTAAGGCACCGACTAAAGCCCATGTACAGTCGAAAGTTCAGGCGCTTTTGCACTGCCTTACACCTCCAAAGCCTATGGCGTGGGCGTGGTCCGAGAATCCTACTAGCCAATCACGTTGCCTATCTGAGCGCTGCTTAGGCAGCTTCGACCAATCCACAAGGCTTGAACACGTCTCTGCTGAAGAAAGGGAAATGTTGTCCCTCCCTCCCTAACCAAGCACTTATGGCAAGGATACACCGCTCTCCCCCGCCAAAAGCTGTTTAAATCACAAGTTTTGACGTTCAACGCAGGTTTTGACCACTTATATATTTTTGCATTGGGACGTGCCATACACCATGATAATCGTTAGGGTGTGCCGATTCCCGGGACAGTGCGTGAAAATTTAATGCAAGCAACATTCCAGGAATAAGGAGAAGATGAATAAAAAAAGGTGAAAAAAAAGTTTATACACGATTTCATTTTGCTCTCGTTATCTTATTATAGGTATAGTTTACTGCAATTTTTATACATTCATGATATGCACTAATGTCTCGTGAAGATGATGGTAGGTTCAGCTGTCCTAAATACATCTGGTAGTATGATAATACCGTATAATAGTACAATATTTTAGTGCGGGCGGAGCACCTGCCGCCCGCCGCCCGCCCCCTAACCAACACACAACACAACATTTCTTATCACCAGCATATAACACCCTATAATGCCGCATTAGTCTTGCACGATCAATTCATACACACCTTGCAACACTATTAATACGTAAACACCAATTGTTACGTTGTAGGAACTGAAACAAGGCTGTATTTGCTTTATAAACAGAAGATGAATGTCTGTCAAAGGCCCACAGCAGCTCACTAAGTCAGGGTCTGACCATGCCTTAGTTTTCAGCGCCTTTAGCGGTGCCACTAAGGCAGCAATCTCGACTGAGCATAGCGGTGGGAGGGCGTTTCGCCTTACCACAGGCGCCCTAGTGGATAGGGCGCCCTAGCTCACTCTCAGCATCTGGCCCCAGGCCTTTAAACCGGCTGCTCCTGTAGTCTTGTTCTTGTTCTTGTTTTAGGGCTGTAGAGTCTATTGTCTATTTCTCATATACCACATTCTTTCCAAAAACTCTTTCACTGTCTCAATCCTCCGTCCCCTTGTCTCACCACACAGTCCCAGCAGTAATAACATCCATTCTCTTCCTGTCCTTTCAACCACCTCGTTCATGTCACCTCCCATTTCAGTCAAAACCACACGCATCATTTCCATTCTCTCCCCGCTATACTTCTCACATTCTAGTATCACATGTTCCACTGTTTCATCCTCACCCATGTCACACATCTGGCACACTTTGCTGCCTGACTCGGACCATCTGTAGTTCCTTGCATTGACATCTAAGCACTGTGTTCTGGCTTGGAAGAGAAGGTCGCCACCCCGGGTTCCATCATACACACTTTCATACGCTGGTGCCTCTTTCTCCTTATACCATTCTAGGGTTTTCTTTTGCTCCATCTCATTTCTCCACTTACTCAGCCCCACATACTTCACTACTCTATCGATCTCAGTTTTCCACTTTCTCACATCCCACTCAAGGCCTTCTTCATCACCATTCAACATCTTCCATTCAATTACATTCGGTCTTCCATCTATCAGTTGATACATCCACCAAAATCTCAATCCACTTCTTTCTACCATTTTTTGGCATCGCTTCCCCCATTTACTACTACATTCACTCCACAAATAAACTTTTCGTGCCAATCTTGTGTCCTCCATTCGTTCCAGTCTGATCTTATACCTGAGTGTTGCTTTCGAATGTCCCTCCCTAAATGTACTCCATCCCATGTCACCTCTTAAACCTTCAGTCGCTGCATACCTGGGTGCATTCAGTGCCATTCTTGCTACTTTATTCTGTCCCACTTCCAATATCTCTATTTCACTCTCATTCCATGCAATCACCTCCATACCATACATAATTATAATGCTTGGGACAGCCACACTTTTTTCCCCACTTCCTCACACATCATACTTGCTTGCCCTCATCCTTGCCACACTCCCAAGTCGACCAACCCACTGATTGGCCTGGCTGATCTTTCCAGCCTTTGCTTTTCCACATCCATTGGAACTCATGCACATCCCTAGGTACTTGTATTCACTAGTTTGTTCAAATTCATTTTCTCCCAGTCTCCATGTAGCGTTTCTGTCATCCTCTGTTATATTTACTATCATCACCTTACTTTTCTCACGGCTAAATTTTACTCCAAAGTCTCTCCCATACTCATTCACCACATCTAACAGGCTCTGGAGTTCCTCGGCCGACTCACTCATAACTACCATATCATCTGCATACATTAACAAGCTTATTTTGTCATTTCCTACTCTCACTCCTGCATCCATTCTTCTCATCCTTACTGCCAGTTCCTCAGTATACAGACTAAACAAGGTTGGGGACAGAGTGCATCCTTGCCTAACACCTCTTTCACTCCTCACCCATTCTGTTTCTATATTACCTAGCCTATATTTTGCTCTAGTATCTTCATACATGCTTCTCACTATGTTCACTATCTTTTGGCTCAACCCAACCTTTTCCAAAACCTTGCATAACATTTCTCTGTTTACTCTATCATAGGCTTTCTCAATGTCTAGGAACCCAAGGTACTACTAGTGCGGTATGTAATGTTAGGAAAAGGGCTCCCGTAGGATTTTTGTGCTAAAATTGATTTTTTTGCAGTTCTGGCTTTTTATAGGTATCGATTAACAGAAAAGATTGGGGTCCCAATTTTCAGACCCTTACCCCCCTTTTGGGGGTCATTTCCCCTTTTGGGGCCCCCGGCACTGACCATGCACCTATCTCCGCCAAAATTTTACCGATTTTCATAATTTGAGTATCCTTTTGTAGGTTTTCAGGTATGCCGAGTCGTTTTATAGCACTCAAAAGCAACCGGAAGTGTCCTTATAGCACTTTCGGTTCAGATTTAGCACTTCCGGTTCAGAGTAAAGGGTCTAACTCCATTTTTTCTTTTTCAGGCATGTTGAAGAAGCAGTTTTGAGCTCAGTCAGATATACCCTGTGAACTGAGATCGTGGTAGTATCGCCAATATGTCGGAGGAGGACGGAGTTTGCGTGATCTGTAAAGAAGGTGCCACATAAAAGAAGCGATTGGGAACAATCCGGTCATGACAGATGAATTTTACAACACTGTCAAGAGAGAGTGTCTCTTGGTGATACTGAAAGTGACATTCATAGACTACTAAATTACTAGTCAGGTTTAAATGAAGGAGAACCTCAAGTACGTTCGGTATCATAGTGAATGTCGGAACCTATCGTCAACAAGAACAAGATTGAACGTCTTAGGAAGAGATCCCGAACCGTTTCACCTGTCTGCGCTCCACGAGGACCGGGTAACCTTTCAAGTGCTGTGGGATCTGTTGGCCAAAGACTATTCCCAAAGGAACAAGTGTGTCTATTTTCCAACCCTGTGACTTCTGTCCCAAGAATGACTCAAGCCACTGCACCGTGTTCTTACTGACTCAATGGGTAAACACTCCTACAGATCAAGCAGAAAACCCCAGATGACCATGTTAGAGTTTCAGTAGCGGACCTTGAAGAACCCGGCGACGCATCAGCTCTTGAAAAGCACTATCATCGGACATGTTTGCGCTCTGCACAGCGAATATCAACGAGGACAGATCACAGTAATGTGCCACTCATTCGATCAGTATGTGATGCAAAATTGGTCCTCGCTATTCAAAACACCTTGAGTGACGAGGATGTTACACTGAGCATGGCTGAGGTAAATGATGCCTACTTGTCAATTTTGAAAAGATACCGTGTGAACTAAGAACAGAGAACATAAGAACATAAGAAAAAAGGAAGCTACAAGAGGCCGCGAGGCCTACACGGGGTATTCCTGTCACCTAACACTACCTACATCCACCTTTCATCCCCATCCATGAACCTATCCAGCTCCCCTTTAAAGCTCCCTAATGACTCCGCCAACTACCTGTCTACTGAGACCATTCCACTCATTCACCACCCTATTTGTGAACCAGTTTTTCCCTATTTCCTTTTTCTAAATCTACGCTTTTCCAGCTTGAATCCGTTACTTCTTGTTCAAACCCTGGTTAAAAGCCGTAAGAACTTTTCCTACCTCTCCTTTATTAATCCCTTTTCCACTTAAAACCTTCTATCAGATCGCCCCTTACTCTGCGTCTCTCGAGTGAGTGTAATTTTAATAACTTAAATCTCCTCTCATACTAAAGTTACGCATCCCTTGTATAATTTTGGTCACCCTTTCCCTTTTGCACTTTTTCTAACAACACTATATCCATCCTGAAATATGGAGACCAAACTGAACTGCAATAGTCTAGGTGAGGCCTGACTAGAGCCAGATAAAGCTTAGAATAACTTCCGCACTTCTACTTTTAACACTGCTGTAATGAATCCTAATACTCTATTGCTCTATTTCTGGCCTCAATACTTGTTTCCTAGGTCGGAGGTTGGGCTCACCCTCACTCCAAGATCTTTTTCACCTTCTGATCTTTTCAGCGATACATTGCTTATGGTGTATCTATTACCAGGGTTTTTCTACCAACATTCATACGCTACATTTATAAATATTAAATTCCATCTGCCTCTGACTGCCCACTCGTTAAGTTTATCTAAGTCTCCCTGCAATATGTTTACGTCAGACTGTGATCCAATAATCCTCCCTAACTTAGTATCATCAGCAAATTTGCTGATATCACTGCTAACCCCACTATCCAAGTCGTTGATGTAAATAAAAAATAGTAATGGGCCCAAAACAGACCCTTGTGGAACTCCACTTGTCACCAGTCCCCATTCAGATTTGGAACCATTAATTGTAACCCTTTGTTGCCTATTACGTAGCCAAGCTCTGATCCAATGAAGAACCTTCCCATCTATACCATGAGCCCTAACCTTATTTAAGAGTCGCTCGTGTGGTACTTTTTCAAATGCCTTACTAAAGTCCAGATATATTATATCATAATCCTTATCATTATCTGCCGTCTCATAAACTTTCCTATAAAAACTCAAAAAATTGGGTGAGACAGACCTACCCTTGGTGAATCCATGTTTGTGAATCATTGATCAAACTATGTTTTTCTAAGTGCTCTAAGATGCTCTATCTAAGTGTGGATGTAAATGGAGAGTGAGAACTATCGGAAATACCTCAAAAGACTCATCAGCGAGCGCCTTCCAGAAGTGAAGTTTGTCACATCACTAAGACGGAATGAGCCTGACCGTCTTGTGCTCTCCACTGCAGTCACGATGGCCATGGATTACAGGTCCTCAATGATGAATGATGATGAGATAGTTGGTCACCTGAAGAATGTCGCCAACCTTCTGCGAGAAGAGAGCTGCAACAACGCAGTTGGTCGTTTACAGGCAGCTTCAGAAAATTTTGAAAATCCGTCTTTACTCCAGTTCTTCATGAGTCACCTCCTCTTTGGTAGCCATGTTGTCAAAGTGTCCGGAATACGAGACCAGGAGGTGGACACAACTGTCGACGTTTCATGCCAGTTCCTTGTCCAAAAATACTCGGACTGATCGCCAGGTGAAACATCAGAAAAAGAAAGACAGTGCCTTCCGACAAAACAGTCCAGACCCCTCTGTCAATCGGTCTTCCCCCTTTGCTGTTCATTCTAGAGTGCGTGACAAAAATTTTTTTTTGAAAACCTCTCGCTGTGTATTTGGAAGTGACTACCTTCACATCATTGACTTAGAGAACGAGTTGAGCAGAGTGTTCTCCAGCGGATGAAGGAGGCTGGTGGATTTTGCCCTCCCAAACTTTGTCAAGAAGGCCTGAACACATGGTTTGCGATCGATAATATTGACCTCCTGGAAGACACCGACGGGGCAAGGAACCTTCCATGGCACAGTGGTTGTCATGTTCCAGCAAGATAAAGATGGAGAGTTCATGACCGACCACTTGAAATACCAGAAAAGCTTCTCTCACAAAAGCCTCGGGCCTTTGACATGACATGGTGCAAGAACCAGTCATCAAAACCACTCCATTGAGATTAGCGGTCTATGAAATGGGAAAGAGGAAGAATATTCTGAGCAAGACTTCACTCCACCTGGGCACTTGCAAACTACCTTGGAACTGATGATGGCACGGATATGATTGTGGATTTCACTAAAACTGAGTAAAGCGAAGGAACAAACACAGGACAGTGACATGCAAAGGAATCAGGAAGAGTGCCCCCATGAGAGCACCCAGTCGACGCTATACTATCAGTCAAGGAACAAGAAAAACCAGCCAGGGAATTGGCAAGAAAGATGTGATGCCAACTTGGGCTGCTACCAAATCTCTGCTGTTATCCCAGTCATCCGACAGCCCAACACGCACGAATGTAGAGGTGATCGCTCCTTTATTCAAGACCACACCACTGACTATGGGACTTTTTTACACTGTTCTTCGGTTAGCCCAGGGAATCTCTGCCACTGTCATTGGTCCACAGAGAAAAACTTTGAAAAACACGGGCCCTGGACTCTATTCCACGTGCTTTGAAAATTCAGCAGTCAGTTGGGGACACCATTGGATCCTAAGGGCAGGAGCTCTCCATTTTACATTTGCTGCTTTACATGCTCTCGGGAAAACGATAGATGGCAGTGGCCTGGATATATGTGCCATTGAAAGTGGTGCATACACATCAGCAGCCCTTCGTGGGATCTTCAGTGGCAAAGCATACAAAAGAGGCATCAAATACCACATCACAATCAGTCTAGCAATTATGATGATGCGGTTTGATGTCAATTATCCACTCTTTCAAAAGGCCCAGTTAGTGTCCGGTGCAATGCTTTCAAGGACAAGCTTCATTCACGTACCCCGATATGACTGAGGACTGAATTGTCAGATCATGGTACGCTGGGAAAAGTGAAGCCACTGGAGGAGGATGAAAACATTGGAGAGTTTGCAGAATTTTCCCTTTCAGCATACCTCGATCAAGTGGAAAGCCTTCTTCATTCGTCAGCTCTTTGCCGCTCAGGGGACTGGCAGAGTTATCTGCTTCCTTTGGGGAACCTGATCAAGTATTTCTTTTGCACGGGATCTTCTAAATTACGCTCGACTGATGCCTGTCCATCTTGCCCAAAATTTAAAAGCGCTGGAAGATAATGAAGCCTGAAACATGGAAAGCATTGATGTCCGGTGACTTTGTTGTTGCAAAATCAGAGATACCCTTCACGAATCTCGCCACAGATCAGGCACTCGAACAGGAAATCAAGAAACTAAAGGGACACGGTGGTATGGGGAGGACTCAGCAGAGATGAAGCTGCTCTCAATCGACTTTGTCACCCCCTACACCTTGCCTTGCCCGTATCGTTTACGAGTATCTTGAAGCTTCCCCAAAAATTTCCAGGTCATCCGAACGCACAGGCATTACCAGCTGTCTGGACAATTGCACTTGGGCAAGAGAGAATGGCCTAAAGATCCGTCAATCAATAGAGTTGCACTGCACAGACAACCCTTCAGAGTGAAGACACCATTGAAAAGTTTAGTTTCATCAGCTCTTGTGCCAGAGGTAGCAAAGCATGATATTCTGCATTATGCAGAAAAGGGTCAGAAGGATTCGAGGAGTTCGTTTGTGAACGTCTGACTACCCACATCAAATCTCTCGGTTTGGGACAAGATGAAAAAGCTCAAATTGAAAGGGATTCTCAAATTGGATGGATAAATCAAAAGTACCATTGGAGATAAAGTCATCAAATTCGTGAGGATCGTAATTTACTGGGCAGATTTCTCATTGTTCAGGGAAGCCGACCAGGTCTAGTGGCCAAAAATTTGAGGGAAATAATTGGCAAGTACGAGATGTCAACAGTGCCCGCTCTCTGTGTGCTGTTGATAGATCTTTGTACATCCCAACTGACAAGGCCAGTCTGATGCATGCAGTTGAAGATGCCACGGTTGAATCCCTTTATGTTCCCTCCAGTACCAGACATAGGGCAGGAAGATCCTCCAGTTAAAGTTTCTCATCATTGATGCAATGGGTGTACTTCAGAGTAATGACAAAGACGCCAAATATGCTGAAGATTTCACACCTTCAGGGTGCATTCAAAAAACGCATAGAGACAATGATGACAAGCTATGATGAGGGGCGTGTTGTGTTTGATCGACACTTGGATCTGTCGTTGAAAACAAGACCCGCAGAAGCGATCAACCACATCCATTGAGTACGAAATTTCATCCCGAAATGAAGCTCACCATGTCCATTAAGGAGTTACTTTCAGCATAAAAAAAAAAGCGGAAGCTCACATGCTTGTTTGGCCAAAGGGCTGCTTGACTATTTCGCAAGCAAAGATTCATTCGTGCTCGTTGTTCGTGGTACGATGATCATATCAAGGGACTAGGTTTTGAGTATGCCCCATACACCCTGAAGAGGCTGACACATTGATTCCAAACCAAGTACTTGCCTCTACAAGCCCGTGGTGCTGCCAGAAAAATCTGCGTATGGTCGGGCCCGACACTGACGTACTACTGCTCCTTCTTGATCTTATCGCCTCAGACAGATAGCATCTACTATTCCTTGAAGTTTCATACAGGCAAAGAAAAGAAGAAACGGGAAATAGACATCTTTGAAAGGTGCAGGTTATTGGCCGTCCCCAAATGTCAAGACTTCTTGGACTCCACAACTTCTCAGGTGCTGATTGGGGAGGCAGATTCATAGGAATTTCAAAGAAATCATGGGTAGATGCATACCTAAAGCTTGATGATGATGACCCTGCCATTGACTGCTTCAAAGCATTAGGGTGCATTTCTATTCCTGGCCGATTGGTCAATGACGAGCTTCCCCCGCAGGTGAAAGCGTTTTGGAGACTTTTGTGTGTCATGTCTACAGTTCAAAAGGTCCAGCAACCCTACCATCACTCAGGTGGGAGCTGTTTCGGTCAAAGAACTTGGAAGGGGAAATGCTTCCACCAACTCGTGCTGCATTGCTTCTCCATATCATGCGTGGGAAACTACATGACAATGCGGGACAATCATACCCTGAAAAATTGTCCAACCCTTCCTGCAATTGAAAAAAATGGATGGAAATTGGGGAAAAGGCGTGTATGTTTCCACTGACATGTCTTGCCCTGCCTGCCCCACAAGCTGTAGTTTGAACTCGTCAAATGTGGCTGCAAAGGGAGGATGCAAGGGAAATAGGTGTAGCTGCTTGAAGAATGGCCTGCCCTTTTACTCCTCTCTGTAAATGCTATGGCAGTGATTGCGCAAACGCTATTCGGGAGGACATTTCAAATATGGACATTGATGAATAACTGATTGTTTTACGTCCGATTTTGACAGTATCGCAAAATCGGACTATCGCTAAATACTAACGCGCTTGGGTGGATGGTTGGGCGGGAGGGGTGGTAACTCCGCCAGTGGAACTCCACTGTCTGTCTTAAGCCAGAATAAAAGGGGGAAAGACACCCTGTTTACATTATTTAAGTATGCCTAGCATAAAACGTGGCATGGAAAAGTAGCTTAGACGGCTTTCGTAATAGAAGCGGGTGAGAAAACAAAGAAAATAAGGTTTCGGTTATACCAAATCTGGACGTGATGGAGAAATTTAGATATCAGACCTGACATCAGCATCAGCAATTTATAGGATCAGTAGTTCACGTGTCTGTAAAAAGAAAAAGTTGAAATTTGTTGCTTAGTGTTTTCCCCGAGACCAACCCTGGGGGTGCCAAAAGAGGAAAGACCCCCCCGAAAGGGGGTGAGGGGTCTGAAAATTGGGACCCATCTTTTTTCTGTTAATCTGATACCTATAGAAGCCAGAACTGCAAAAAAAACAATTTAGCACAAAAATCCTACGGGAATACATGGCATACCACACTATACAGTGTCTTTCCCTCCCTTTCCTTCTTTTCAATTATTTCATTCACCACAAACTGTTGTCCTCGCCCTCCTGTCCACTCGAAAATCATTTTTTCTCCTCACCTAACACCATAGCTCTCTCCAAAGACTACTCTATACTGGACTTGCTACCCCATTTTTGGGTATTTCCAGTGGAGGCCAGTTTGCGATTCCTGCCATTTCGGGAAAATCACTCCCCTTTTTCCCTTCCTATGGTTTATCAGTATATATGATTATCCGTTTTTCTTCGTAAATTTTTTGTTCTATAAATTTTTCAAATAAAAAATAGTAAAATGCAATAAAGAAATGCCATTATGAGAGAGTTTTAAAAAATTCATGAACTTAATATTCACTTGAACTCATCGCCATTTAATTTTTTGCGAAAAAAAATTTTAGATGCTAGCGATAGAAAGAAGCGGATTTTCATTAGCTTTCCATTACTATATTTCGTTTTCTGATAAATGAATCATAACCATGCATAAATTAGCGTTAACTAAAAAAAAAACTTCATCTAACGGGATAATTACCCGATGGGTGATGTTATTTATTTAGTTAACGCTAATTTTTTGCATGGTTTCAATTCATTTATCAGAAAAGGAAATATAGCAATGGAAAGCTAATAAAATTCCGCTTCTATTAATATGTTGCATGTAAAAGTCTTCACGCAAAAATCAAATTGCGATGAGTTTAAGTGAATATTTAAATTCATGCATATTCTTCAGAGTCTCATAATGGATTTCTTTAGTGTATTTTATAGTTTTTTATTTGATAATATTATAGAACCAAAAATTCACGAAGATAACAGTGTATCATTTATACTTTATAGCCATAGTTTTACTGTATTCATGGAACACTTTTTTACTTGCCGATACGATTGATGATGTTATTTTTTTAGTTAACGCTAATTAGGCATGGTGGTAATTCATTTATCAGAAAACGAAATATATCAATGGGAAAGCTAATGAAAAACCGCTTCTTTCTATCGCTAGCATTTAAGATGTTTTTCTCGCAAAATATTAAATGGCGAAGAGTTTAAGTATATATTGAGGTCATGGGATATTTCTTCACTCTCTCATAATGGCATTTCTTTAGTGTATTTTACTCTTTTTTATTTGATAATATTATAGAACAAACAGTTACGAAGATAACGGTATATCATATATACTGATAAACCTTAGGAAGGGAAATAGGGGGGATGTTCTAAAAAGGCAGGAATCGCAAAACTGGCCTCCACTGGTCATGGGCGGGTTGGCGCGGGGCGCGAGTAGCAAGTCCAGTATAGAGTAGTCTTTGCTCTCTCCAACCATTTACACAACCTTTCCTTCAACACTGCACTAAAAAACTTTACCTACTGTATTCATTAGGGCTATTGGTCTATAGTTCTTCAATTCACTCTTACTCTTGTATCCTCCTTTATGCAATAGGGTCACTCTACATTCATTCCATTTTCTAGGCACCCTTTCTTCTTCCACACACGGTTAAATAGGTCAGTCATTCTGTCAATCACCACCTCACCCCATTCTTGTACATCTCATATGGTATTTCATCCGGGCCTGCTGCTTTTTTCATTCTTTTGCCTCCTTACACACTTCTCTACTTCATCCCTGCTAATCCATTCATTCAACTCTTCCGCATCTTTTCTTTCCAACGTTATACATTCTGGTCTTACGTCAAAGATTTCACCCACGCCTCCTATGTCTTCCCAAAAGTTTTTTATAACCTCTTTGATTTTTGTCTCATCTGTTACACATTCAGCATTTACTTTCAGGCTTTCACATCTTCATTCCCAGCCATCTTTTCCCCTCGCATGAATCTGTACCACTCACGCCCACCTGCAAGTCCTTTCTCTTTCAGGGATCGGATCTTACTCCTGTCACACATAACTTTCGCATCTCTTATCTTTCGTTTTGTTAGTCGCTGTTGTTTCACATATTCTGTCCATGCATTCTGGTATTCATCCTCCGCTTCTTCACTTTCTTGCCTCCTTTTCTTTAACCCTCTACATTTCCTGTTTAACCTTTTTCGTTCCTTCCTTGCCTCTCTAATATCCTCATTCACCATGGTTTATTCACTCTCTTTCTTCCATTTGTTCTAATAAACCCTATTTTTTTAAGTGCAGCGCTCCTCACATTTTCCGTTAGTCTCTCATTTAGCTCATTCACCTCCTGTACTCTTTCTCTGTCCCACATCTCACTCAGACACACTTGAAAATCTTCCCATTTTGTATCTCTCAACCTCCATTTGTTCTTCACCGTCCTTACTTTTGCTCACTTTTATTCCACATCATACAGTCCACTACAAGCATATTATGATCAGACACAATATCAATTTTTCCCTCTTCATCTATCCACATTCGAGCAACACTCTCTCGCATTTTGCCATTCACCAACACATATCAATTGCAGACTCTTGGTTCCTTGCATTCCAGGTCACGCGACCCTCTGCCACAGTCTCATTCAGGTTTTCTAACTCCAACTCATCTAAAAATTTCAGCAAGCATTTCTCCATTTTGATTTATTTGCTCTCCTAGCATACCCAGATGTGCATTCATATCACCCATAACCATCACACTCTCTCCGGCATGGTCTTTAAAAATCTTCTTATAATGTTGTACTTCATTCTATTCTCTCTCCCTGCTCGATCACCTTCAACCGTCATGTACACCACAATCACTATAAACTTTTTTTCCTTGTCGTTCTGACCCAAACATTCTACTCTAGCAGCAAGAACATCCTCACTCATAGCACTGTTACCCACGTCTATCTCATCTACTTTAAAGTAATCGTCCAGACCCAAATTTTGTTTGCCGAATTATGTTGACTGTACATTCAAAACACCTAATCCACCAAAAATAATTGATTTCCAGGCCTTATTTCCGTAAAAACATGACTTTTGTAAAAAGCGCGCGAAAAAAAAAATCTTCCCCCCAACAGGGCTAACGATTGTTATTGATGACGTCAGAACAGGGACGCCCGCAGACACTCTGTCTGACACCTGTCGGCAAATGTTATGATGAGCGATTGTACTTCGGTGTCAGACAGTGAATCTGTCGCTGTGACATCTAGAGAACGATGCTCAATCTGACACCGAAAGAAATGACGCTGGTCGCGTATACTATGAGGAAAACGAACCTCAGATTGTCATGGAATCCTATGTTTGAGCCCGAGTACGAGGTGGATGAACAGGTGTTAGCAGAGCCTGAGGTTCAGCAAGAGTACCTGGCACTTCTCCAAAACATGGATTGGTAAATAAGGTTAAACCATGTGTGTGTGGGATCACAATGAAGGTACTTTCGAGAAAATCCTATGGTTAGTTTTGGAGCTACAGTCAAACGTCATTACTCGAAACCACATACTAGCATTAACTACGCATAGAGTTGGAAAATTGCGGGCGGGAAGAGAAAGTGTGACAGCCACACCAACACAGGGTCTCTCACCACAGGGCACGCCCACTCCACAACTGGTTTACTTGGTCTTGTTAAGAGGCAAAGCCTCACAGTCGTGGTGGTCCACCGCTGCTGCCAGTCCTGGCGTCCCTGTCTAACAGGGCCACCTGGTCTGGTATAGTGTTGGACTGAGTCAGTCTTACGGGAGGGCGCCGTTTCTCTACACAACTGCTCGCCCCAACACACTATAGGGCGGGTATCACCCTACACACACCACTCCTTTCCGTGTGCCAAACTTTTCTCGAAAGGCCAGCTGTCTTGCTGCACCCATAAAGGATGCATTCATGTGGCATATACAAAAAAATCTATCAGAAACACCCAAATATCTTCAAGTACTATATTTATCTCTGTGTTTACGTGCCTCTCGGGGTCTCTCGAGTGCCTTAAGGATATAAAGAAGGACAGGAAGAAAGAAACGAGGGGCTGTGGTGGGAATCTGAGGCGACCTCGGGAAAATGCAGGGTATGAGGAAATGAGACGCGACACAAACAAGCGCCTCCAAGAGAGGTTGTAAAATGAAAGCAGAGTGCAGTAAGGATCCAGGGGACTATGGAGTAAGCTTCATAGACCTGGACGGTCACTCCCACAGGGAGGTCTTTGAGGGAGACAAAGTGCACCTAAACTGGGAAGGAGAGAGGCGGATGTGTGGGAGAATGCTTGAGTGGGTACGCGCGACTGAGAGACTCTGCAAGTTGAGGGAAAGAGGGTGACAAATGCGAATGAGTGACTGTTGACAAAAAAAGGGAATGTGAGGATGGGCTGTGTGAATGTTAGAGGATGGAATGTTTGAAAAAATGGAAGACCTCAGCAGAGAAATGAATGAATGGAACATTGACGTAGTTGGAGTGACAGAAACACAAATGAGAGAGAGAATTGAACTTAGATCTGAGACTTACAGTATGATGGGCAAGGGCAGAAGTAAGCAGCAGAAAAAAGGGTGGCGGAGTGGGAGTACTTGTGAGGCAGGAAGCAGGTATAGATGTAGAGGAGCTAGATGTAGGAGGGTGTGAAATGGGTGAGGATTTTATGGCAGTACGTCTGGTATAAGGTGCGAAAGGGAAGAGAAAGGATCTTGGTGATAGTGTGTTACATGACAGTGGAAGGAACAGGAGCGAGAGCCGAGAATAAAAGGAAGTATAGAATTGTGCAAAGGTTTGTAGAACAGAATAGAAGTGAAAATGTGATTGTGATGGGAGACATGAATGGTCACAATTGGTGTGTTAGGAGAGAAGAAATGGAAAGGGCCCAAATTGCTGCTTGACTTTGCAGAGGAGAATGAATTAGAAATTTTGAATGTGACCCTGGCTGAAGGAAAAAGTGACCTGGAGTGGAAGGGAGAATGAATCTGCCATTGACTTTATGTAGGGGAACCGGAAGGCTAGAGAACGGGTGAGAAGTATGTGGGGGGGTGAGGAAAGGACAATCGACGTAGCGAGTGACCAAAACGTCATGGTAATGGAGTATGAGTGTTTGAAGGAAAAAAGAGTGAAACGTGAAAGAGGAGAGGAATGGACTTTTGGAAACTTAAGATCCCAGACTGGGATTATTTCAGAGAAGTGGTGAGTAATGAGGACTGGAAGCGGGGAGAAAATGGTTTGAGGGCTGAGACAGGTGTGGATGAGATGAATGAGAGATTGTTAAGGAAGCTTAACAAAGTGGCAGAAGAGAGCATAGGCAGAACAAGTAAGAGGGGCAAATGCAGGACAGAAAGAGTTGGTGGAACAATGAGATCGACAGGCCAGGAAAGAAAGGAAACAGCCCAAATAGGAAGTGTAGGGAGTCTGAGAAAGAATAGGTCAAACAGTGAAGCTAAAGAATAGAGTATGAAAGGGCATGGGAAAGTATAAGAGTAAGCAAAGGAGGTGAAATGCTTGGTGAGGAAGGCAAGAGTGAATGAAGAGAAAAAAGTGATCAAGAACTTAGGGAAAAAGGTGAGAAGGAGTAGGGAATGGTATAATTCTTGAGGGGAGAAGAGAGTAAGCATACAGGAAATGTAGAAGAACTAGTGGTGAAGGGCAGGTCACTAAGGAGAAAAAGGAAATGGCCAGAGCTGTAAAGACTTCTGGAAAGATATTGGAGGTGTGAATGAGCCTGATAGTGACTTAGGGAACGTCACCTTAGGGAGGAAAATAGAGGAAATGATGGATGAAGAAATTAAAATGGATGAGTTGAAGGGTATGTAAAAAAACTGAAAAAGGGAAAAGGCCCCCTGGAATGGACGGTATCCGAATGAATTGTATAGAGAGGGAGGTGAGGGGTAATTGAGGAATGCATGAGTTGTTTGGACATATATGGAGAGAGGAAAGGGTGCCTGGTGCCTGGAATGACGTAGAGTGACCCTCATACATAAGGGAGGACACAAGAGTAGGAAGGAGATTAAAAATTACAGCCCAATAGCGTTGTGACACGGTATGTAAGATTTTTGTGGTGTACTGAATGAAAGACTAGGGAAGTTGTGAAAGAATAAGGTGATGGGTGAAGAGCAGATGGATTCAGAAAAGACAGGAGAGGTGAGGACAATATTTTGTAGTGAATGAAGTGATTGAGAGAACAAGGGAAAGGGGGGAAGAAAGAAATATCTAGCCCTTTTTAGATATTGAAAAGCGTATGACAGAGTGGATAGGGAATGCTTGTAAGGGTATTGGAGACGATTGGCATGAGTGAGAAGGTTTTTAAAATAATAAGCAGTATGTTTTGAGAACACACAGGCCAAGTTCATATGGGTGACCTCGAGACTGGATGGTGAATAGTAAGAGAGGAGTAAGACAGGGCTGTGTCCTTTCTCCTCTACTTTTTGGTTTATATGTTGAGGAAATGGCAGTGGGGTGTGAAGCGTACAGGTCTGGGTGTAAAATTGGAGATGAAGTGTTGAGTGTACTGATGTATGCAGATTTATGTGGTGATCCTTAGTGAAAAACCCAATGAGCTACAAGAGATGCTGAATGCTGTGACTGAGTATGGAAGGGACTTCAACGTTAGGCTCAGTAAGGAGAAGATCAAGTGTTGGTGGTGAATGGGGATACTCTGATGAGACAGGATTTGGATGGTGGGTGGGAATGAAATAAAGAGAACGAAGGAGTACCAAATATCTGGGTATTTGGTTGGATGATAAAGGCTGTGAGAAAACTAAACATGAGAGGATAGCTAGAGCCAACCAGTGGGTTGGAAGGGGGAGGGAGTGTGGGAAGATGTCGGGCCAACAAGTATGAAGTGGTGAGAGGACTATGGAAGGGTGTGGCAGTCCCTAGCATTATGTATGGCCTGGAAAAAAATGGTGTTGGTCTAGGAAGGAGTTGGAAAAGATTGGAAGTAACACAGAACAAAGCAGGGAGAATAGCATTAGGAGCCAATAGGTATGTGGCAGTGGAAGCGATTAGAGGAGACATGGGGTGGAGCACGTTCAGAGAGAGGATAGCAAAGGCAGGACTGAGGTACAGAGCTAGACTGCAACGAATGGATGACAGCAAATGAGCAAGCAAGGTTTGGACTGAATATGTATGGGAAGTGGATGAAAGACTCAGTAAAAGTGGAAAGATGGACAGGGGAACTGGGAAGTTTGTGGACAGGAGTGATGAGACATGGGGGTATGGCTGATGCAAAAAGGAAATAAAAAGGAGAGTGGAAGAAAAAGGGAAAGAAGAATGGCTGAGGGGAATGAGTGAGAAATCAACACTGGGAATGGTACAGGAGAAAGGACCAGCCACGGTATGAAAGGTTCTATGATGGGGGCTATGGAGGGACCCACTCTTCAGAGCCCGGACAAAGTCGCTGGAGGTAAAAAGTCGTATGTACAGATGGAAGAATGATGGCAGCAAGGGGTGTTGAGATGTGTGTGACAGGAGTGGATGAACCGTGGAGCACTTGATGCTGGAATTGAACGGTATGAGTATGCTAGAAAAACAGATGTTGGAGGTATTTGGTAGGAGAGGTCGGAGTGGAAGAATGGCGAGAGATGAGAGACAGGAGAGTGGAGAGGAGTACCTTCTGGGTTGTGTGCTGAGTGCAGGAGTGACAGTCGTGTGATTGAGAGTGTAAAAGAATTCTTGGAGAACTCTTGGAGAGCACGTAGGAGAGAGCATGAGAGGCAGGGGGCCCCTCAGTGATGGGGGACCCGTATGAATGTGGATGCAGAGAAGGAAGGAGGGGAAAAAGAAATCCCAGTTTTGCTTCCCCTTTTGCTTCTCTCCCAAAAGATTACGTGTGTGGGAGAACGCCGGACCAAAGGCTTCACTGACAGCATCTGCGGGTGAAACAGGATAAAATAGGAAAAGCAAATCAGTGGGGGGGAAGGCTGGGGAGTGTAGCAAGATTAGGGCAAACAGGTATGAGGTAGTAAGGGTTGTGGAAAGGCATGGCAGTACCGAGCCTCATGTATGGGGCAGAGTGTATGAGGTGGACGGTAGGAGAGCTGGACAAGTTAGAGGTAGTACAGAACAGGGTAGTAGACTTGCACTAGAGGCAAAAAGGTATGTACAGTGGAGGCGATCAGGGGAAGGGGGGTGAGTGGAGTACCTTTGCGGAGAGAATAGGAAGTCAGTGCTTAATTACAAAATCAGGCTTAGAAAAATGGATGAAAACAGGTGGGCTCGAAAAGTTTATGATGGATAGGACAGAGTATAAATGGGATAGATCAAAACAGACGGTGGGAGAGGAAGTGTGGGGTTTCAGGGTTTCACAGATAGGATACACCAGTCTAGTGGGGGGGAGTTAAAGCGAAAGGTGAATGACCAAGTTCAAAGGGGGGCAGGGAGATGTGGAGACAGAGGATGGAGGGTAAGAGTTCTCTGAATTGGTACAAGGGGAAGACCACACCAAAGTGTTGAGGTTCTTTTATGATGGTAGTTTGGGGGGTGGTTTATTATTTAAAGCAAAGGGCAAAATCTCTGAGGTAATATTTGAAACTTAGATGGGCAAACGAAGGAAGCAAGATATGTCAAATGTGTATGGGTAACTAGATGAAACTGTAGATCAACCTGGTATTAATGTGTCCAAGGTATGATGAGGAAGAGAGCGGCTTATAGCAAAAGTGGCACGGGAGGTAGGCGTGGATCAGTGGGATAGAGTGGCAGAGGGGAACATAGATGGGATAATGGAATTTCTTTTAGGTTTGAGTAGGGTACAGGACACCAATAGAAGAAATCATTGAAGGGGTTAAAGTATTTCTAGAAAGGCTTGGGTAAAAGAGCAGAGAGTTAGGGCCTAATCCTACAAGCCCTGAGGAGCCAGCCGGAAATAGGCTTTGAACTGCGACTGAAACCGTGGTTTAGCTCCCCACCTAGAAGAAGAGAAGAAGACTCCCAAATCAAGATCAAGATCAAGATCTGATCAGCGCGGGAAGATGAGCCTCCCTGATGCTACGTCACCGAGCCTGAGCCTGAGCGTCTGCAAACCTTGAGAGCGTTTTGAAAACTCGGGGAATTTGCAGATTTTTATTGCGGATTATTTAAAAACGGCTGACTGGATACAAAAAGTGACGACGTGTTGTTGATATACTCGTTAATGGCTATGATTTGATTGCATTAAATCAGGAATGATGAAATGGTCTGGACGACTACTTTAAGGTTTCCTTCCTTTCTATGAAGAAAGGCAACCCCTCCTCCTAGTTTCTCTTGTTTCTTTCGTCCTTTTCCAATCATCTCATACTCACTATCATGCATTCGTACATCGTCTCTTAAATGGGTTTCAGTCACACCAACTAGTTCGAATTTCCATTCACTCAATTCCTTGCATACATCCTCATATTTACCAACACCCCAACCCCTCACATTTATACATCCAAACTTCATGTATTCTCTCGCCTGGGTGGTGTCTTTTGTCTGTCCTCCTCGTCTCCTCAAGTGATTTTGATTTCCGGCTAGTTCCTGTTGGGCTGTGCGGCCCCTCCTTCTGATTCTTCTGCCGCATTCCTCGGTGCTGTTATTGGCTCCGGGTTCACCTCTCTCCTCTTTACTCTTAGTATTCGTCGCTCCCAAGGATTTCCCCTGATTATAATTATGTAAAAATTTTCTGTGTTCTTTTCAGCTTCATTTTTGGCTTTTGCTTCCTCCCTCAGTGTCTTGTCATTGTGATGCTCCTCCTTTGACATGTCGTGTGCCACCCTAACGTGTCTGTACACCACTTTCTTTGCTTGCTTTAACCTAAATCCATTTCTCATGATCCTTTCTTTCAGTCCACTGTTTACTTTCACAAGTAGGGGCCTGGCTCTTATTGCCTCACCTTTGTCATCAACCAGTCCATTGTATCTTCCAATTCTATTGATGTGGATTAGATCACTATATCATAACAGGTCAGCCCAATCTCATTACATATTTCACTAAACACCATTCTGTCATGCTTTTCTTTTTCCTTTCTGAGTTGTAAGTTCATACCCGTCAGAATCTCCTCCTGTACGTCATACATAATTATATTGTCCTTGCGATCTAGTCTGCTCTGGATCTGTTGAGTTGTTTGCTGAATCACTTCATCCCCACTTGCTTGTTTGCTTGTGTCATTCTTAATGTTCTCATAAACTTTCCTTGCCTCAGCCAATAGAACATCCTTATATGATGAACTAGCGTGTTCTTTCATTTCATCTTGTACCTTGGTTTTCAGTTCAGCAATATTCTCCCGAACTTCCATTACATTATCCTTGATATGTGACTCTATCTTATCCTCGAGGCTTATCATTTTTGCTTCCAAGGTTCCGAGCCTATTCATCAGGCTATGGGTGCCTTCCGAGTTTCTTTCTACTACTTCATTTAAATGGACTGATTTTGCCTCCATGTGACTCAGTCGGTCATCAAACTTCTTCTCCTTGTCCTGCCTTTTAACCCTATCGGCTCTCATCTCGTCCACTGTATGTTCCAAAACTTGATGTTTACCTATCATTTCTTTCTGTTGTTCACTGATTCTTTGAAGCTGATTATGTAGCTTGACACTTCCCAGTTGACAACGACTGCAGTTGTAACTCAGCTGTTTACCTGCTTCGTTCTCGTTCATGAACTCGTACACAGCTTCAGGTATATTATCACATTCAATGTGAATCCAATCATCACATACCTCACATGCAAGTGCATCATCCAAATCCGTCACCTCTAGTTGACACTTTCCGCACTTATGTGCATCCACCTCGCCCTCCGGCACGTCTCCCTCCTTGTCTTCATCATCCTTCGGGTTTACGTTCCTTAGATCTTGTTCCTCTACCCACACCCGAGCTTGTTTCTCACTTCCCTTGTTGTTGCGCAGCCTTCTCCTACATGCTGCCATTCTCTCCTACCTGTGAGGCTGTGATGTAGCACACACACGGACTGGCCTCTCTCTACCTGGCCTCTCTTCTACCTCAAGTCTAGCTGGCGTCCCTGGGTCTATGAACACGGACTGGCCTCTCTCCTACCTCACAGGCTGGCGTCCTGGGTCTATGAACACGGACTGGCCTCTCTCCTACCTCCGGGAAAGTCAACAAACAGTCTCCAGCAATCACAACGTGTTTTAGTGGTCGCCTCATCTTGCCTTCAGCTGGCTAACTCTGAGCGCGAGCCTGGCCTCTCTTCTACCTCAGAGTCTGCGTCCTGGTCTATGACAGGCGGCGAGGCGCGAGCACGAGCACGAGTTGCGACTTTCTCTCTCTGTCTGTCTATTTCTCTCATTTTCTTTCTGTCTGTCTGTCTCGATCTCTCTCTGTCTGGTCTGTCTGTCTGTCTGTATCTCCTCTGTCTGCATGTCTGTCTCTCTCTCTCGATCTCTGTCTGTCTGTCTTTTTTTCTGTCCTTTCTGTCGTCTCTCTGTATGCTGTCTCTCTCCCTGTATGTCTGTATCTCTCTCCCTGTTTTCATCTAATTCCTGGTATGTTGTATTTCTCCTTAT
>JACEEZ010014956.1:0-12348 GCA_016584305.1 Chionoecetes opilio
TTTTTGGTTTTTTCCCCCCCCCCTTTTTTTTCCTTTCCCCCTTTTTTTAAAAATTTTTTTTTACTTAAACCGGTTTTTCCATTTTTTTAAAGGATGGAAACAAAAAAAAAAAAGATTCATCTTCACAAAAAAAAAAAAATAGAAATGGTTTTAGTTAAAACATTTTTGAAAAAAAAAGGGGAACCTTTAAAGTGCGCGGTATTTTTGAATTCTATTAAAAAAATTTTTAAATTATTAAAAATTTTTTAAAAAAATTTTCAAGCTTTCCCGAAATTTTTGCGTTTTTGGGGAAAAATTTAACCAAAAAAAATTCTTGCACCAAAAAACATCAAAATTTTTTTTCTGTTTTTTAAAAAAAATGGGAAAAAAAAAAAAAAAAATTTAAAAAACCCCAAAAAAAAAAAAAAAAAAAAAAAAAAAAAATTTTAATTTTTAAATTTTAAAAATTTTTAAAAAAATAAAAAAGGGTTGGGGGAAAAAGGGGGAAAAGGGGGAAAAAAAATTTTAAAATAAATTTAAATTTTAAAAATTTTAAAAAATTTTTAAATTTTTTTGGGGGAAAAAAATTATAAAATTTTTTAAAAATTTTTTTTTTAATATTATAAAAATTAATAATATATAGAAAATTAATTTTATTAAAAATTTTTTTAAAAAAAAATAATAATTTTAAAAATTTAAAATTTTTTAATTTTAAAAATAAAAAATTAAAATTTTTTTTTTTAATATATTTTTAAAAAAAATTTAAATATTTTAATTTTGGAAATTTTTTATAAAAATTTTAAAAATAAAAGAAAAAAATTGAATAATTTTTTAATAAAAATATAATTTAATTTTAAAATTTTAAAAAAAATTTTTTTAAAAAAAAATATTTTAAAAGATAAAAAATAATTTAAAAATTTATAAAATAAATTTTTTAAATAAGAAATAAATAATTTTTTTTAAAATAAAATTAAAAAAAAAATTTCCAAAATTTTTTATAATAATATTAAAAATATTTAAAAAAAATAAATTTTAAAAAAATTAATCCCCCAAAAAATTTAAAAAAAAATTTTTAAAAAATTATTTAAAAAGAAATTTTTTAAAAAAATTATTTTTTTTATTTTTAAATTTTTTTTGTTTTTAAAAATTAAATTTTATTTTTTTTCAAAATTTTTAAAATAGGAAATAAAATTTAAATTTTTATTAAGGATGTTTTAAAAAAAGAAAAAAAATTTTAAATGGAATTTAAAATAAAAAATTTTTTTTAAAAAAAAAAAAAAAAATAAATTAAAAAAAAAAATTTATATAATTATATATATATTTTAAATATATAAAAATGGGAAATATTATATATAATTATAATATAGATAAATTATATTAATTCAAAAATATGCAAAAAAAAACCTGTTTTCATTTTTGGGTTTTAACGTACAATTTTGGGCACAGCTACCATCTAACATAAATTGCAGCCAAAAAAGAACCTTTAGTGAGTGAAGCCCTGGGAAAAACCTGCCCTCATCATTCATCCTCCCTTGAGACCGTCTGCTCTTTTCCTTTCCTGGGTTTTTGTGAAATAGACTCAATATTGGAGGTTACCTCTGCTTTTCCCAGTTTCGTCAGTAGCCTAAAGAAATTTGACTGAAAGAAAATGAATCAAGAATTTAGCAGTTCACAGGATGCACTCGCTTAAAAGAAAAAAATTTTTTTTGGGGGTTTTTAAAAAAAAAAAAGGGGACACAAGAGACAGGAGACAAAGGGACACATTAAAAAAACCACAAGAAAAACCCCCTTACATGCTTTTTTTTTTAAAAGGGGCCCCCCTTTTTAAAAAAAATTTTTTTTTTTTTTTTTCCCAAAACCCCCGGGGGTTTTGGCCCAAAAAAGGGTTTGGAGTCCCCCACCTTTGAAAAAAAAAAAAAAAAAAAAAAAAAAAAAAAAAAAAAAAAAAAAAAAAAAAAAAAAAAAAAAAAAAAAAAAAAAAAAAAAAAAAAAAAAAAAAAAAAAAAAAAAAAAAAAAAAAAAAAAAAAAAAAAAAAAAAAAAAAAAAAAAAAAAAAAAAAAAAAAAAAAAAAAAAAAAAAAAAAAAAAAAAAAAAAAAAAAAAAAAATTTTTTTTTTTTTTTTTTTTTTTTTTTTTTTTTTTTTTTTTTTTTTTTTTTTTTTTTTTTTTTTTTTTTTTTTTTTTTTTTTTTTTTTTTTTTTTTTTTTTTTTTTTTTTTTTTTTTTTTTTTTTTTTTTTTTTTTTTTTTTTTTTTTTTTTTTTTTTTTTTTTTTTTTTTTTTTTTTTTTTTTTTTTTTTTTTTTTTTTTTTTTTTTTTTAAACGGGAACCCCCAAAGGGTAAAGCCCCCCCCGGTGGGAGCCCCTTATGTCAACCAGAAAGAATAATAGAGAGTTTGGCCACCTTAAAACCCCAGGCTTCCAGGGGGCCCCCGGTCCTCGGGTACAAAAGTGCCAAAGGCCCTTTCCCAGATGGCCCCCTCTGCCACGGGACACAGCTCCTCCCTAAATAAACCCTTTGGGGGTCATTTTCCCCATACCCTGTCGGGAAACCATCCCCCGGGCCCTTTGTTTTCCCTCCCATCGAACCCCAAACCCCAACTTTTTTGGGGCCCTGGTGCTTCCCCGGTAAAGGCCCCTTGGCCGATGCCATGGCTCCTGCCGGTCCCTCCTAAATTGTTAGGATCGCCAGACCAGGTACTAAAATTCGGGGAAAAGAAGTGGCCGTCAGCGAAAAGGCCCGGAGGAACCCCAAACCCCGGCAGCAGCACCCATGGGGGGAAAAACGTCAAAACCGGAGGGCTTGCCAGCGCCAGGTTCCGGACTGGTTTTGGGGTTGTTTTTTCTTGCAGCGGGCCTGTCCAAGTACTGCATCAAAAAAGGGGGTCCCAAGGGCCCCCAAAGCCTCCCATGAGCATGGGTTTCTCCCGTATGGCACCCTCCTGTTGCTCCTCCTCTTTCCTCTAGGGGGGCAGGGTGAAGGCCCTCCTCCGCCCCATCCTCAGAATCCTGGTATTTTCGCCGGGCCCCGGGAAACATCTGCCCCTGGGGCTCAAGACGTCTGACCTTTTCATTTTTTCCCTGCTTCTGCGTTTTTCACCCTTACCCCTCCTTTTCCAACGCTTTTCTTTGCCTGCTTTTCACTTGTCTTCCCGTCTCATTTTTGGTCTACCCCGCCCATCCCCTTGAAATTTCTCCTCCCCAATTTTGACCCTCTGGTAGTACACCCAACTCCAGGTCAAAAGTGGGGACTTTTGCTACCAGGGGGCAGTAACATTTGAACGTGTCCCTCTCGCGGGGCCCACAGCGGGGGTTGGGGCCAGGGGGATTCCTGGTCCTTCCCAGGGGAAAGATCCCCTGTGGGGGCCAGGCCGTTATGAAAACCCGGCCTGCCCATTTTCTTCCCCCCCGAACCTTTACTGTTTTAAATTTTCCTTCTGTCTCCCCCACTTCACTAACCTTTTTCCCAAAAAAAGACCCTATTTTCTGGTCACGGACCGGTCAAAAACCCAACCACTGAGGTGAAAAATGGGGTTTTAGATTTTTTCCCAACGGGGGCAAGAAAGAAATTGGGGGCCCAGATCCTTCGCAAGGTCTTTTCACTGGGAAAATCCCCGCTTGGTCAAAAACCCCCCCTGGATGCCCCCTGATTTTCTTGGAAAAGGGATTCCCCTTTATCACCCCCGCGTTTACGTAGGCACCTCACTCTAAAGGAAAAATTCGTCCACCGCCAAAAAGGGGGGCCAAATTTTGGACCCCCAGAGCTCTGTCTATTTGCGGGCTTCGACCCACGGGGTTTTACAAGGGGGAAACCACCCCGAAAAAAGATCAAAAATTGGGTGATAGGGGGCAAATAAGGGCCTTTTTACTTTAGGGGGGGCAAGGGCTATGTTTTTATAAAAATATAAACTTTCCTTTTGGCATAGCAAGAAGTGCTAAAAAACCCAAAAGGGTGAAGGGGACAAACCCCCCTTAAAATTAAATTTTTAAACATAAGAAAACACCCTGCCAAATTCGAAATAATCTATATTTCATTTTTTCTTTTTGGACCTAGGGGCACCCTACCCATGAAAAATGCGCCACACCCATATATAGAAACCCCCCCCTCCACTAAAAAAATTCCAAACCCCCCTGTACTCCAATGGAGCGGGAAAATATAAACAATATGTTAGCATACTATTCAAACACAAAAACAAAACCCACACACCGCGCGATGGCAGGTTGATAACTTTTTGGTCTCTAAAACTTGTTGGGTAGGGGGTTCGAACCCTCGCGCTCCCGGGGTTTTTTCCCCTTTGGGGGGGAAAAAAATTTCGGGCGGTTATGCCCCCACCTTAAAAGGGGGGGATGGGGGTGGGGGTGGTGTGGGGGAGGTCCCGCTTTGGGCCAAAAGATCGGTAATAATGAGCCCCCCAAGCTCGCACTGGGGAGGGTGAAAACTGGCGATCGCGAGCCAGCCCCGCGTGGAAAGGGGCCCAAAAGGTGAATGACACAAAAACACACACACACACAAAACCCCCCCCCGGGTTTTTTTAGGAACTTAAAATATTGAATAAAATTTATGTTATTATAATGGGGAGCGACCCTGTTGTCAGCCGAAAATCCCCCCCTATTTCCCCTTTGCACGGGTCCAAATTTCCTAGCCCCCCCCTTTGGGAAACGGGCGAAGAACAAATCTCTGGGAAAATTTAAAAGATGCCCTTTCCCGATCCCAACCCGTACGCGTTCCATCCGTTGGGATTCTGCCTTAGAGGTTTTCCCGGCCCATAATCCCACGGACGTCCCCCTTTTTGTCCCATTTCCCCCGATCGGCTGGGTTTCGTGGCCCCCTTTAAAAATACAAATATGCATCTATCAAAAATTACATTTAAGCCAAATTTTAATAATTAATTGGGGGGGTTTCCCCAAGGCCCTTGCATTCTCGAAAACTCTTTGGGTTTATTTTTTTACGGAAAACCTTCGCCATTAGCTCTATCGTACCTCCGAAAAAAATAAGTACAAAAATTTTACTGGGACGTGGGAACGACCAGCTCCCCTGAAAAAATTTTTCCTTGCAAAGGGTCAAGGGCCCGTGGGGCGACTGGGGTAGGGGTTAAACCCATGAACTTCTTTAAATTTACAGTTACTAAATTGGGTTTTTTTTATTTATACGGAAAAAATTTGGGTTTTGTAAAAAAATTTTTTTAACTCCGAACAAAAAAAAGGGTTGGGGGATTGAAGTGGCGGGTTTTGGTTTCCCGGGGGGTTCTCCCAAGCCCGCGAAAACCATTGAAAAACCGGGGCCCCAAAATTTTCAACCCCCCAATAAGTAACCCCCATTTAAATATAATTTTCCCAATTGGGGCGGGGGTTGTGACCCCGGCGGTTTTTTAGTAGGGGGTTTAAAAATTTGCTTTTTGTAACCAGGCCAAATTTAAACCACCCAATAAGTAACCACTTTTAAAATATAATTTTTGCAATGGCGGGGGGTTTGTGACGCGGCGGTTTTTTATTGGGGTGGTTTGAAATGCTTTTGGGTTTTCGGCAAACCAAAAACCCCGCAACCATTGTAACCAGGCCGAATTTTCAAAAACCACATGTCGACGCCCAAAGATTTCAATGAGGGTTTTCAACGGATAGACAATGTTCCCCGCTTTAATAATTTTGGGTTATTTTTTATTCCTTGCCTGTCCCCTTTTGGGGTCCCTTCCTCGCGGGTCGCATCGTTTCCAAAACCCTAGACAAAACCCAACCCGTAGAAACATCCCGTGTGTAAACACAGGTTTGCCCGGAGATACAGGCCGCCCTTTCCCTCAGAGAAAGGATGAAATCTTTTATACACAAATTTGAGTTGAAAACAAAGTCCCAGATGTAAAATATTAATGATGATTTTTTCCCACCATTTATACCCTTTAAAATTTCTTTTTTAGAATTCATGAAATTTACTGCAAGGGAAAACACGATTTCCCTGCCCCCCAATCAAACCCTTGATTCCCCTCTTGCCAACTCTACTGCGGGCCAGCTTCATTTGTGACCCTTTGCTACTTGATTTTACAGCCCCAAATTTAAGAGGATTTCACAAGGGTGGAAAAGAGTGGCGTACTGATAAAACACGGCATACCCCAAAAGTTTTTCCCACCATTGACACGGAGACCACAGGAGCTCCGACTTCAACTGACATGGGCATCGCATGCCCAACAAAGTATTCTGGGTTTTGAGGGGCCCCGACCCCCGGAACCAAAACCCGACACCCCAAAAACTTGTTTCCCTTTAAAACCAAAAACCCTTCAAAACAAAGCTTAAGAAACGTTGTTTAAAAAATTAAATTTGAATGTATAAATGCCCTTTAAAAACCATTTTTGAGGTTTTGAGTACTTAAGTTACGAGATAAGTACCTGAGAAAAATGTATGCCCAAATTTTTGTTTTATGTTTTTTGTATTGTTTAAAATCATTTTAAACCCGTTTGTAATCAATCTTAAATATTGTTTTTTTTTCTTTTTTTTTTTTCTTTTTACTTTGTCATATTTTCCTTTAAAAAACAATATGTTTTTGTGTGTTTATGTTTAAATTCATTTGTTATGCATGCCCTTTAAAGATGGGGAAAAGCAAAATCCTTATAAATAATTATATTGGCCCGTATTGAGCAAACCCGTCATGGGGGGGGGCATTTGGAAGGGGGGCCCCAAACTACCCCTCTTAGCGTCCTAAGACCGACTTTGTTTACCGGGACAAGAAGATTACTAAAAAAAGCAATTTTTGGGCCCCTCATCTTACCTCGTGTAAGGGGAAAGAAGGCCAACCCTTTTTAAGTGCCAACCTAACCAATCAGCGCGGCGGGACACAAGGTTTTTGTTTTTTTGGCGGGAAAAAAAGTTTTACCCGCCTAAGGGGGGCCCCTCCTCCTTCTCTCTCCCCTTTCCTCTCCTCCTTTTTCCCCCCCTCCCTCTCCCTCCTCTCCCCTTTTCCATATCCCTCCCCTGTTTGTCCCAGCCCTCTGCCCCCTTTTTTTCCCCCTTTAATTTTTTCCCCCCTCCCCCTCCCCCCCCTTTTATCCCCCCACACACACACCCCTAAAAAATAGCCCCAGTTTTGGAAAATTTCCCTTAACCACATTTTTTCCGGGTTGGGGGTTTGGGGAATCGTTTAAATTAAACTCTAAAAGTTTTTGGGTCCCAAATAAACCGACCCCCGGCCCAAACCCCCCCTAAAGGGTTTTAAAATGCCCCCCCCCCTTAAAAAGGAAACCCTAAAATTATTTCGTCTTTTAAAAAAACCAAAATTAACCAATGTTTGGTTCCGGGGAAAAATTCCCTAAACCCAAACCCCAAAAACCCATTCCTTATTTTACCTCCTGGGCCCCCTTTTTATTTCCGGGGCCCGAAATTTCCCCCTTTAAAAACCCCACCCGCCTGTTTCTTTTTTTTTTTTTTTTCCCCCTTTTCTTCTTTTTCCTCCCCCCTTTTTTCTCCTTTTTTTTTTTCCCCTTTCTCCTCTCCCCCTTTTCTTTCCCTTCCTTTTCTCTCCCCTTTTACCTTTTTCCCCCTTTTCCCCCCCTTTCTTCCCGGTTTTCTTTTCCCTGGTTTTCCCCCTTTTCCTTTTTTTCTTTTCTTCTTTTCCCCTTCTCTCTCTTCCTCCTTTTTCCTTTTTTTTTTTGTTTAATTTTTTATCCCTCCTCTTTTTCCTTTGGTTTCCTTTTTTTGCCACTTTCCTTTAGGCATCCGGGGTCTTTTTCCCTTCCCTTTTTTCCAATTTTCCTTTATTTTCCCTTTTTTTGAATTTCCGATTGTTTTTTCACATGAGTTGCCCCTTTCCTCCAACCCCCAAGGGTTTCCCTTTTTCTCTCTTCTCGTTTTTATCCCCCCTTTTTTTCCTTTTTATTTTTGGTCCCTTCCTTTCCTTTTCCCCCCCTTTTTTTCCTTCCCCCCCTTTGGCCCCCCAAGGGTTGGTTTTTCAAAAAACCCTTTTCCCGGGGGGTTTTTTTTAGTTTCCAAGGGAAAAAAAAAAAAGTTTTAAAAATTTTTAAAAAAAACCTTTTTTCCCCCCCCCTTTTTTTAAATTATCCTTAAAAGGAAAAATTTATTAAAATAAAAAAATATAAAAATCCTTTTAAAATTTAAAAATTTTAAAAATTTTTTTAAAATTTAAATTTTAAATTATATAAATTTTTAAAAAATTTTTATTTTAAAACCCCCCTTTATTTAAATTCTTTTTTTTAAATTTATAAATTTTCTAAAAAAATATAATTAAAAAATATAATTTTTTTATTTATTTTTTTATTTTTTTTAATTTTTTTATTTTTTTTTTATATTAAATTTTTTTTTTTATATTTTTTTTTTTATTTTTTTAAAATTTTTTTTTATAAATTTTTTTAATTATATTTTTTATTTTTTTTTTATTATATTAAAATTTATTTTTTTTTAATTTTTAAATTTATTATAGGGGGGGGTTTGGAAATAAATTTTTTAAATTTTTTTTTATTGGAACAACCAAAAATGAAAAAATCGAAAAAAATATAGAAAAAAAAAAAAAAAAAAAAAAAAAAAAAAAAAAGGAAAAGGAAAAAAAGGGTAGAAAAAATAGATAGATAATTTTGGATAGATAATTAGACCCAAATTTTTACAGGTGTATAGGGGTTTTTGGGTGCATTTTCCCAAATTTTTAGTGAAATTTTTTAAAGAAATTTTTGTATATATTTTTTATGAGAAGCCAAAAAATAAATATGTATTTTTGTATATATGGGGAAGATTTTTCAGGATTATATAAAATTTACACTTTTTTTTTATATATATATATAGAAAAAAATATTAAATTTTATATATATTATAGTTTTTTCATAAATAGGAGGAAGATTATATATATACAGTTTTTTATATATATATATATATATGCCTAAATAGGGAGGAAAATTATAATATATAATAATAAAATATATAAAAATATATATATATATAATATATAAAAAATATTTTTAATTTTATATATATATATTGTTTTCAACCCTTTTAGTTTCCCAAACCTTGATTTTAAATTTTTAGGAGACAGCCCCAAAAATGTTGTACTGTTATGTAGGATTTGAAAGTACAGTTAATAAAAATTTTTGTTCACTTTAAGAAAGTATGTAATACCCCCATTTAGAAAATTAATTTCCATAAATTTGGTGGGGAGGTGCAAGAGTTTTTATTGAACAAACTAATGGGACACATGGGGTACCCGGTTTTTTTTGAGTGACTGGCCATGGAAAAGGCAATGGTAAAGAGGGTTGGAGGGGCTACAAGGAGTGGTTTTCGAGCGCTATGGATGAGACAAAAGGGGGAAGGGGGGAAAAGGGAAAGGGTTTGCCCCCATTGTCACCCCCTTAAAAGGCAGGGCATCGAGGCCCGGTTTTTGGGGGGGGGTGGGGCTCAAAGGGGAGTGTGCGAAAGGGGGAAGTTGGAATGTAAAATATGCGTTGGGGTTTTATGTGTCCAACAGTCCCAAAGAAGGAATGGAAAAGGAGGGGGGTTTAGAAAAAAGTTTTTTGAAAAGGCCTGAATGAAATGTTTGAAGAAATTTTGGGGAAAAAACGAAGGGTAGTGCAAATTTTGGGGGTAAAGGGGGTAGCACGTATAAAAAATAAAATGGGGTGTAGACAGAGCTGGGCAGTATTTTAAAAAAATTGTATTTTAAAAACGTATTTTTAAAACATTTTTGGGATTTAGATATGTATTTAAAATACATTTGATCTCATGTATTTAAATTTCAGATTTAGATCTTTTTTTGAGTATTTTGATACCTTGTTTTAAATCCCGGGATTTTTAAAAAATTTTTTGAGTATTTAGATTCTTGTATTTAAACCCCTTTTTAAAATTTAAAAAGGGAAAAAACTTTTTTATCAGTAAAAGGGGCCCTAAACCCCATTTATCCTAAAATAAGAGTTTACTCATTAATGTTCGTTTTTTTGTAAAGCCATTTTAAATATAATTCTGCAGTAACTTTTAAAATATTCAAAACTTTATTTAAATTTGGGAAGCGGCCCCGGGAAACCTAACCCCTTTTATATATAACAATAATAGCCAAAAACATAATAATAAAAAATAAAAAAATGCAAACTATGAAGTATCACTTCACGGTTTTAAAATTACCCTTTGGGAAATCGCAAGTGCTTCTTTGTAAAAAAAACAAAAAATTTGGGCATCCCCTTTTTTTAGTAAGTAAAAAATTTTTTTAACGGGAAAAAAAATCCCAACAATGCCTAAAAAAAAAAGCTCTATTTTCCCTTTTTTGTCCCAAAATGGGCTATGAGAGTGACGCTAAGTTTGTAGTAGTTAAGGGGGGAAAAAAGTTGGGTGAAAAAAGGAAAGGGTTTTTAAGAGGACCCTCCCCCTTTTCTTTAAAAGATTTCCTTGAAGTTTTCCGTTGCGAGCCCCCTTTCAGATGCTTTCCATCCTGGTTTGGAAAACCCTTTTGCCTGTGTTTCTTTTCAAAGCAGGCCTCCAGGTGGTCTTTTAAAAAACATCAAAATACCCCACTTTGTTAACAATTGTTTTCTTTGGGAAATAACTAAGTTCCCAATACCATGAAAAGTAAAGCAACCCCACACCATTAAACTGGGAGGGTGTTTTGTGGTCTTCGTGTTGTAGCGAGGCTCGGTGGGTCTGAGCTGGGGCGACGGTACACTTTTGCTGTCCTCCTCCACTCACACAAATGTGCTTTCGTCACTCCACAGCACCAGCCCGCCACTTGTCGAGAGGCCAATCTCTGTATTTTTTTGGGAAAAGTGAAGCCTTTTTCCTTTGGCGTCATTTCTCATGGCTTATTCCGCGCCCGGTAATACCTGTAGCCAAGGTCACGTTGCAAAGTTTCCTGTACAGACGAAGCGACACATTACCAAGAAGAGTATGATTTTCCCCCTTTCAGTTCTCTGGCTGTAAGGCTAGGATTGGCATCAAGCTGTCGCCTTAACACGCTCTTGGTTCTGTTACACGTTTTTTTTTTGTTTCCGGGTTTTGTTTTTTGGGAGCGGAGATTCACCTCCCCGCCAGCCTTAAATCGGCGGATCAAATTTTGCACTGTTCTAAGCTTTTAGTCCTTTAAGCTTGCAGTTTTCCTTATTATTGATCCCACCTTGTAAAGATCAATGATTGCTTGAATCGTTGTGCCATCCGTCTGTTTTCCCACCCATTATGTAATCCAGCAAAAACAGGAAAAAAAACACGGGATGTAGGTGAACGCTGCAGGCTATAAGTTCAAAATCATGTAAACTGTCAACCGCCTATGGAGGGAGGAGAGGGAGGGAAATCCTCCCTCCCACATACCGGTGAGTGTACAAGATGATGTACGTCGCTGTCAGACATACGATTCATGCCTTCTGCATTTTTTTATAGCTTGGGAAGCAACTTTAAATCTGCGCGGTAAATCTCGATGAACGGATTCTGGCGTAAAGATCATCCGCGCAAGCCTGTAGTAGTAGTAGTAGTAGTGGTCTATGAGAGTGACGCTACCTCTCTTTCTGATGTTCCTTGAGTTCAGTTCAGCGATGCCACGCCTTGGGATTTTTCCCAATATCTTGGAATTTGGGCCATGGCCATGGGATATTTTTTGTCTATCTTTGGATTTTTTGGGGAATTATTCAAGTATTTCTCCAGTGGTTTATCTCAAGGTAAGTAAGTATGGCCCGTACCGAGAGTCATGACGGTAGGCGGTAGAACGACGAACGGCAGACCTTCGCTTACCATAAGACGTATAAAAAACGTAAATTTTTTTTTGGAACGAAGAGCAAGGACGCAGTTGGCGGTCAAGGTTGTAAGCAGGCGTCAATAACCCCGCAGTTGCGGCGCCTTAAAACTATAATATCTATCCCTTTGTTTTGTACGAGGATACCTCCGCATTGAGCAAAAAACGCTCAACTGCTGCATTTGAAAAGGGTAGTGAGAAGACGGTGGATGACTATGGCTAAATTGGGATAACATGGCAGTCCTGCATCATTTTTCTAATTCAGCACAATAGCCCAGTACTTTGTGAAGTGGAGTTTATTAGAAAGTTCTTCATCCCAAAAAGTGCGGGCTGCGTTCTTCATCCACAATATTTTTATTAGCATACTTTGTTAAGTGTGGCAGCTCATCAAATATATATGCTAAGGATGGATGATTCAGAGTTGATGCAGAACGAGGGTTTACACAGGCCACTACTTCATGAACTTTATCATTGAGTGAATATCCTTTCTGAATCTGGGATACAGCTTTCATCAAGAAAGACTGACATGGGTTATAAAACTGTGAAAGTTCTTCGCTAGTTACTGTTCCCGATTGTTTTAGATCCTTTTCTGTGTGATGCCTCCTCCAGAATACATCTCAACAGGAATATGACACTTGAAACAAATTAAAGGGTAAAAGAAATTCCCGTACAAAGTACTT
>JACEEZ010014957.1:2500-22220 GCA_016584305.1 Chionoecetes opilio
TTTGAACTCCATCCTCACCACTGTCGCTGTCATGAGCCCGGGATGGCCCAGTTTGCTTCCCTTGCTTTGTTTTTTTGTGAAATTTTTGTTAGGTCTTTTTTTTTATGTCGTAGTTGCTTGCTTGTCTTTTTTTTTTACATTCTCTCCCCCCCTGGAACTTCTGTAAAAGGGAGCCAGTTTTTTTTTTTATTCATAATTTCCTGACTAAAAATTGTTTTGTAAGGGGTTCTGTCAAACACGATCGCCCTTTGGGGGGCCTGGTTGTCTTCGTTCGTTCAATGTTGGTCCCCTTGGAAAGGGAATTATGTCCTGGGGTACCGGGTTTTGAAAAACTCCGAGCCCTTTTCGGTATTAAAAGTTAGGAACCAAGGTGCATTTTCCGGCTCGGCAACTCCTTGCAGTTCAGGTTCATCCCCCAGGGCCATGATTGGTGGGGCAACGGGGTCGTCCGGATTTTCCTTGCCCTTTTCTTCACCGTTTTTTGGGAATATCCGTCGGGGGGGAAAGGCAAAAACCCCAGTCAATTTAAAAAAACCCTGGCTTTTCATGGACAAATTTCCCTTTTTTTCTATAGCCTTTAAATGGCTTGTTTGGCCAGCAGCCTTAATAGGCCTCCGATAATGCCCTTAATTTGTAGATGGTCACCACCCCCGGAACTGTTTTGAGGAATTTTTGAACACCCTTTCACATAGTGGGCCTTCAGTGGTTTCATGAAGGAAGCTCCAAATGGCTGCATTCGATGACTACAATGTGGTGGAAAAATGAAAATCTGACATGAAGTCCCTGGCAAGATTTATCACATCAAGATTCTTATTGGGTCCTCCTAACAATAAAGCTGGATCGTTTTTGATGGTTAAAGTGGGCTAGAAAATGTCGAAAAACCCTTTGGTACAAATGGGAACTGCTCCTCCTGATGGGTGGCATGCAAATCCCTTTTTCCCGGAGGCTTTCAATTAATAAAAAAGAGCGGGGCCCGGGGCGGCGATTTATTTAGTTAACCTAATGTAGCATTGTGGACTGCTTATCAGAAAAAGAAATTATCGATAAAGCTAAAAAAATTCTGCTTCTATTTATATAGTTCTCTTTTAAGCTGTCTCACAAAATTTTTCTGCGAAAAGGGTTTAAATGAATTTTGGGGAGTCTCATAAAAACATTTATTTAAAGATTTTACTGTGTTTTATGTGAAACTTTGAACAACATTTCCGAAGATAACAGTATACATTTATACATGTATAACTTGTATACTGCGGGGGCATGCCCCTGGAAATTCCGCGGGGCTAGAATGAACGGAGAGGCCCTGGCATTAAATGGCGCCCAGTGCGTTTAACATAGGGCCTAGTATGGGGGGTCCCATGTCTTATCAAGAACCCCCGTGTTAGAGGGGGGGGGGGGGGGGGGGGGGTTTTTTACCTCATGGGTCCGTCTTTCCCCACCTTCCTCTATTGGGGTTTCTTCATCCGTTTTTTTTATTTTTTTATTTGCATAATATGCTTAAAAAATCATAAAACATAAAAAAATTAGGAAAAGTACTCCAGGTCCCTATTTTTGAAACAGTGACCACTCGAAGGTTTGGGCAGGAAAGAGTCTTAACCCGCGACCTAGCATTTTTTCACATGACAATTTCAGGAAGGGGGGGTGTTTTTTTGGGAAATACCGCTGCCCAGGCTATTTTTTTTACTCTTTTTTAAATTTTCAAGTAAAATAACCTTTTTACAAAATTTTTGTTTTGACACATATTCAGGTAAAATTGGTTTCAAAAAAACTGGTTTTAAAATTTTCACATTTTTTTTATTTCATTTTAAAAAAAATTTAATCGGTAAAGGTTTGGAAGAAAACTGATTACTGATTTGGGAGCTAAGAAGCACAAGCAAAGACAATATTTTACCCAAAGAGTGTAAGCAAATTTTTTCTTTATTTCTCTCTCTCTCTCTCCTCCCTCTCCTTTTCTCTCCTTCATCTCTCTCTCCCTTTTTCTTTTTTTTGTCTTTCGTAAGTTTTTGCACTGTTGAGAGAAGAGAGAGGAGAGAGAGAGAGGAGGAGAGGAGAGAGAAAAAGAGGAGAAGGAGAGAGAGAAGGGAACTTGGAATTTCTCTCATATCCCCGTTTTCACCTCTAAAAGAATAACAAAACGAAAGGAAAGAAGGACGAATGCAGAATGAGATAAGAAGGGGGGGTAGGGACAGGGGGAAAAAATGCAGAAAAGCAAAAGGAAAAAAAATGAATAAAAAGTAAAAAAAGGGAATGAAAATATAAGATGAGGAAGGGAAGTAAAAAAGTGTGAGGGGAAAGAGAAAAAAAATGGAAATAACGAAAAAGATGGGGAGAAAAAAGTGTAAAATTTAGGGGAAAAAAGGAAAAAAGGATAAAAGAAAAAGTAAAAAGAGCATACCGGAAAAGAGAGAGAGGAAGGGAAAAGGAGAGGGGAGGGAGGGAAAAGGGGGAGAGAGTTTTAAACATTTACGTGGGAGCGAAGTTTTTCTCTCTCTCTCTCTTCTCTCTCTCTCTCTCTCTCCTCTCTCTCTCCCCTCTCTCTCTCCTCTCTCTCTCCTCTCTCTCTCTCTCTCTCTCTTGTAATTGTAATGATAATATTCCTTGTACAATAACAGGTTTGGGAAAATTTCCCTATCCGGCTCTGTCCCGCGCTTAAAAGGTGGGGTTACTCCGCCTCGTCAGTCAGTCAGAATCACAATCAGAAATTTTTTTTCCATTTTTACATTTGGGTTTTTTTTTTTTTTTTTACATGTAAGTCTTACAAAATTACTGAATTAAATAATATGTGATAAAGGTAAAATACTGAACATGGTTTAATACGAAAACTTATTAGAATACATTAAACATTTTGTAAAACATTAAAACCCTAATGAAAACATAAAAAGAGTAAAACTTCCTTAAAGTTAAAATTTTTAGAAACATACAATAACATTTAAAAAAAGGTGTTATTTTTACATTAAAATACATTTCAGGTATGAACGTCAAGAATTAAGAGTAATAATTGTTTAAGTAAAAGGTGATTTTTCAAGTGACTTTTAAAAGTAAGTAAGGAGGTAGCATCTCTAACTTCGCTGGAAGGCTGTTCCAGAAAGCAGGTCCAGCCACATGAAGGGACCTTGTTCCCAAGCAAGTGTTACATTTTGGCACATGGAGTTGCTGCTGTTGCCTAGTGCTTACTGGTTGTTCATACATATCTCTCACTTTGAGCAATGGAAACAACCAGTCAGGTAATCTATTCAAAATTAACTATAGTATAGACGGGTACTCCTAGCTCAAAGTAGTATTTTTCATTAATTTTCAGCCAGCCAAGGTCTTTTAAGTAGGTTGTGACATGGTCGTGCTTTACAGCCCCTCCTAAAGCTACTTTTGTTGCAAAGTTTTGAAGCCTTTGCACAGGTTGAATCTGTGTGATGTTGGATGCTCCCCGCATCTTGATACCATAATTCAGTATACTTAGTGTTACGCCCCGTCTGGGGAGAGGGGGCGAAACGGGGGGTGAAGCTCCTGTTAGCGGACCCCCCACCCGCTACGGTTCTTCCAATCGGTCGCTGACATGGCATGACAACTAATCCCCAGCAACCCTACCTGTAGGATGCCGGGTTGGGCATATCTCCATGTACTATGTACTTACGTTTCACATTAAACGGGGCAGTGCCCCCTGGCGTCGGAGATACGGGGAGCTTGCATCCCCAGGCCGGTAAAAGCCTCGGCATTGCCGGGAGGCAACCCTCCCTGTCCCCCCCCCGAGGTCCTTGGCTTGTTACAGGTCCCCCGGGGGCATCCTTGATAGCCCGCCCTGTCATGCACATAATACTGCGTATTAATACTGCGTATAATATTGCTTATCAATAATATATGCGTATAATTAATACATCACCATCTGCCGCGTAGCCTCCTGGTAGACCTGTGGTACTTGTGGGAATTTATGTCATATACATACAGGGTGTAACACGAGTTTCTGCAAATATTGATACAGGTGAAAGAACATGTAATTCTAAGCACAAAATATTATATAACCATATGCTTTTTGAAGCTTCCTTTAGACGTGAGATGAAGTTAGAAAATTTAGCGCGGCCAGTAATTTCACCATGGCAGGCGATTGCCGCTCGGTGACATTTTGAATGATTTAATCATAATGTTTACTAGTAATGGAGCATTACATTATCTTATAACAACACAATTGGTATTAATGGACATGTTATTACTAAATAAGCAGTACATGAGAACAGCAGGGCTGTAATAAACAATATTGCAAGTATAAACATATAAACAGTCTTTCTCTGTCTGCCTTACCCCAAAAAAACTTTTTATTACTAATGAATGCTTTTTTGGGGAGATTTTGCCCCGATTCCCAACACAATGTATCCCAAAGAAAATCATAAACTTTGGGAGGCAGGCAGTAAATCAAGTGGCGACCCATCTCCCCTTTTTTTGGGAAGTACTCCTTTTTATTTTTTTTCTGCTGTTGGCAAAAAGGAAAGGGCAGAGATTTCAGCTGCAGGGGCCCGGGGCGCGTTTTCTACCTGGGCCCAAGGGTGAGGGGGCAGGGGAAAGCGGTACATCTGTTTCCCAAAACACCTCCCTTTGCCCCCCTCCTATTTTTTGAAACTCATTGTTTTGGGGAAAAAAAAAAACGCGGGTTTTTGCCCTTTTTCCAAATTCAAAAAGGGTGACGGCCCATACACCAGGGGTTTTCCTTTTTCCCCTCCCCGTTTGTAAACGCATCAACCCTATGTATGTGTTGTATGCGGGCTACAATTAATTTTTTTTTGAAAACTACGCTAAAACCTAGGGATTTTTAAAAACCGAAATTTTTTGCTGTTTTTGGGCATCAAATAAAATTATTTGTTGCTGCATATAAACTCCCCATTTGGGGTTGTAATTGTGCCACATTTTAGGCCGGTATTGATTTTTGTTCATACGTTACAGGACGGGGGGGGAACATTTTCCCCCTTATTTTGGGTCCCGGGAAAACCAAAAAAAAATTAAAAGGGTTTATTGCAGGCAAAAGTTAAAAATAAAAAATAATTTACACGACACAATGAAAATTGTAAGCCGGGAAAACCCCATTTCCCGGCGATTTTACAACTTTGGAAAAATGCCCTAGTGAAATTGCCTACCCGAAATTTGTGACGTGATAATCAAAGGGGGGGGTTGTAGGAGGTCGAAAACCCCCGTTTTTGTCTTTATAAACTCGGTGCTTTCCAAAAGTGAATTTTTAAAAACATTTTTTTTTCGCTACTTTTGGTCCCCACTCACGTAGCCCCCGGCCCCCAGCAATTTTGGTTCTTAAAAATTAAAATAGTAGGGGGTATTTGGGAGGTCTCTTCCCAAATTTAAAATTACTTTACTGGGGTTTTTTTAATTTTGCTTATCTGTGATCTTTATAGATATAATAAATTTATATTTTTGTTTTGGGAAAACATGTTTTTTCCCGGGTATAATTCCGATTCCTTTTTTCATCGGGGGATTAAAGTTTTAAAAACTTTTTGTCGGGTTAGCCCAACGCTTGGCAAAATTCTCCACTTTATTTGAGCTCTATTTGGGGCAGTCTCTGTGAAAGGCACAACTTTTTATTTTTTCTTCAAAATTGTAAAAGTGGGTTTTATTAGTTAAAACCTTTTTTCCTGAAAAGCCCCGAAAATTATGTAAAGATTTTCCCTTTTAAAAATTTAAATAATATAGATTTAATATATACTTTTTTTTTTTTTTTCTCTCTCTCTCTCCTCTCCCTCTCTCTCTCTCTCTCTCTCTCTCTTTTCTCTCTTTTCCTCTCTCTCTCCTCTCTCTCTCCTTCTTCCCCCTCTCTCCTCTCCTCTCACCTCCTCTTCTCCTCCCCTCTTTTCTCAAACAAAACAAAATGGTCACCCCTTGGGATTTTTAAAATTGATTTCCTTGCTTAGTAAAACCCTTTGGGGGGTTTTAAATTTCAAGTAATCCCCCAAAAAGGGGGCCACCAGAAAAATAGAGTCGATGGTCCCAGAAAATGGTGTGCAAGCATTGATTTCTTGGGCTTAAGCGTCCAGAAAGGGGGGAAATTTTGGGGTTTTTTTTTCTTTCAAAAACCGTCTTATATTTCCGGCAGCCACAAGTACATTTTTTTTTTTAACCTTGTTTTGGGGTTTTCTTTTTTTTTCAGTGGATTTTTTTTGCCAACATTCCGGTTTAAAAAATATATTTTTTGGCTCGCGTCACCCTTTGGGCAATAAAAGATAATTACATAAAAAAAAAAAAGGGGGCCCCCAAAAAATTATATCAAAATCATAAAATACCTTTACACCCCTTAAAAAAATTCAACAGAGGGTAAACCCCAATACAGATTCCGGGGTTTTTTTGACCCAAAAAAAATCTATTTCTGGTTTTTTTAACCAAATTCAAAATGGCCCCCTTTTTTAAAAAGGGCCCTCCCCAAAACAAATAAAAAATTGAATGTAAAAATCGTATTTTGACGTATGTTTTTGTTTTCAAACATTTTGTTAATTTTACTAGTATATTTTACTATTTTGTACTTTTTCCCCTGAAAATTTTTAAAGGTGCAAGGGTGTATATTTTTTTTAAAAATTAAAAAATTTTAAAAAACTAGGGATGCTGAACAGCAAAATTCCCCTCAGATATGTATGGGTTTGGTTTGGGGATCCTCACGTTTTTTTTCCCTCGTAATCCTCACATCTATTTGTTTGTTGCATTTTATTTTCTCTTTTATTGTTTTTTTCAAAAAGGAGTAATGTCCTTGCACAAACCGGGGCAACTGGTGATTTCCCACTGCGGGTAAACCCAAGGGGGTTTTTTTTCCCGCTAAATAAAAATTTAAAATGCCCCAAAATGTTATTTTAATTTGCCCTTTTAAGTTAGAAACCGTACCTGAATAGACAGGGTGGGGGCCCAAACGCGGGAGACCCCGAGTCAAAATGAAGGGGGGTTTTAATTCTTTCCCCGGTGGGGGTACAGATCGCACGGGACTTAAATGGCCCCGGAAATGAACGATGGGGCTAGGAGTAAGTAAAAAAAAAATGTTTTAAAACCTTTTGTATCCATACAGAAAGTGCTACTTTTAAGGGGGGGTTTAAAAGGATAATTGCGTTTAAACCCCGGCCTTTTAAAAACAGAGCCCAATGTTTTTTATGTGTTAGATTGGAAACTAGTTTTAATTTTTTTTCACAGTTTTAAAATTTTTAAAATTGAAGGTACATTTTTATATGAAGAAAAAGCCAGTAGGGGGAAAAGAATGCAAATTTTGGTTTTGGGAATTTAAAAATTTGCCGATTCGAAGAAAAAAAAAGTGATGAGACTACAAGTGTTTCCAAAATTTAAGGGATATTAAAGGGGGCTGTTTTATGAGTTTCTCCCCAGTCCCCAAAACCTCTTTACGAATCCAGGAGAAATACGGGGCTCTAAATAAAATCAGTCTTAAAAAACCCAGAAAAGGATGAGTATCAAACGCCCAAGTTGACTCAAAAAGTCAGTTTTCCAGTCATTGAGGGTTTTGGGCCCCCTGTGGATTCCTAAATTGGGCCAGAATCAAAGCCAACTAAACACCGGGGGTACTTTGATTTTTTAAAAAATTAAAAAAGTCACATAGAACAGAGGCTGAAAACTGAAGGTGTTTTTAAATTTTTGACGAATGGGATTTCAGTAAAAAAATTTTTCTACAAGGCCTGTAGGGGGAAATTAAGGCTGCCCCCGGGGATTTAGGTTAAGCCCCAACAGTGCCTCTCCCTTCTCAGAAGTTGCCCCTACAAGGACAGAAAAAAAAGAAGAAATTTGGGCCAATATTATTTGCGAAAACTTCTAAATGAAACAGATTTAAATTCAGAAGAAAAAAAAACAAATTTAAAAAAACCCTTTTTGATAACGGGTTTCAGGAAAAAAACACCTTAGAAAAAAATTTCAGTGGTCCCAAATTGGGGGGAAAAAAGCTGCCCTGGCCCCCAAATCTGAAAAAAAGCTGTTTAACATCTTTTGTGAGGGGGCTATGACCCTCACGCAGAAACCGGTAAACTGTTTTTTGGAAAGGATTTCCCGATTTTTTGCATTTTTCCCCCTTTTCATTACCTGGAAAAAAGGCAAAAAACACCAAGGGTTTGGAATCACCTTTTAAAAGAGAGAACTGTTGTTGATTCCGGGCCACTGTAAAGAAACACCAGAAAATAATTCCAGCAAATTGGCAGGTCAGGGCTTTTAAAGGATGTGATACAGTGGGCGGGCATTTTTTTGGTTTATAGGAAAAGGAAAGATGTTAAAAGGGTATAAAAAGGTCTGAAACGGGTATGATAGGTAAGTGGGGCCAACTGGACTGAAAAAGTTGGCCGGCAAAACCCAAATTTATAGCTTCCTGTTATGGACAATCAAAAAACCCAAATTCCCAGGGCTGAGGCCAAAAGTAAGTGGTGGACTTCAAAAAAACGGGGGAAGGGCGGGAGAAACAGTTACTCCCCAAGGTTTTTTTTGTTCTCTTCCCCCACTAAGAGACCTTTATTGAGAATGTCAACGGGCTCTCTGCAAACATGCAAAGGAAGAAGGCCCCCGAATAGGGTCCCCCATATTTTGGAAATCACAAGTTAGGGTGGATCAAAGAAAACAGAACCAAAAACACTGCTTTTTTCAACAGTCCCCCACCAATGTTTTAGCTAGCACCGAAAACTTTCAAAGTTTAAAAAAGATGCAAAATGTCAAAATAAACAGCCATGCAAATCCTCAAAAATGCCAAAGTAACAAGTCGAGGGTCCCTGCCAATGTTTTGTGCTTGGGCAACCCCCATGAATGTTGGGACCCCATCAAACACCCAACCCGCAGTTTAGAGGAAAATTATTTTCTAATTAACCCCAAAAATTGCAATATGCCCATAAGAAATTGAGGACCCCAAAAAAAGAAATTTGACTAAAAAAATGTCAATCTTTATTACTTTTTATGTTGAACAATATTATTTTAAAAACTATAAATTTATAAATATAGTAAAGTTTTTTATTTTACTAAATTTTTAAGTTTATAAAAAAAAAAAAAAAAAAATAAAAAAATTTTAGGCAGCCTTTTGAAAAAGGTGGGCATTTTGGAAAAGAAAAAACCCAAAATGAATTTTCTGGGTCAAAATACCCTGGGGTCCATGATTTTTTGGGTTTACCGGTTATGTAAATTTTTAAGGGAATTAGGTATATTATGTATTTTGATTTTTTAATTTGGGGGCCCCCTTTGGGTTTTTTTTTTCTTTAATTCCCCTAAATTGCCCAAGGTTGGGCGCGAGCCCCAAACCCAAAAAATTTTTTTCAAAAATGGATATATGGGGAAACAAAATCCCCCCCCCCTGAAAAAAAAAACCCCAAAAAAAGGTTTTTAGGGCCCGGTAGCTGCCGGACTATTTTAAAAGGGAAATTTTTGCCTGTTTTTATTTTTTCTAAAAAAAATTTTTTAATTTTTTTTCTGCCAACGGGTACCCCCCACACATACTCCCCCTGATCTTGTACAGAAAGCTACTTGGGGGAAAAGGGTTTTCAAAATAGGGTTTTTTACAAAACCCAAAACGTATAAACCTTATCTTTTCCTCCCATTCCTCCAAACCGTCCATTTCCCTTTCCCTTTTTTCTACATTATTTTTCCTTTCCCTCAAGTTACACCTTCCATCGCTCGTCTGTCCCACCCTCCCGTCTTTGTGAGCCCCTCAGGGTTGGGCAAGGTTTTGGTTTGAGACGTGAGGGCGCAAATTTTGCAGCGTTTCCCCGTGCATTCCCCCCCCCCCCCTCAAACGGTTTCGAGTCCCCCTAGTTCGTGCTGACGTGGCGGCGCTTGTTAGTCCCCTAACCTTGTAGTTGGTACTTGCAAAAATTTTCTAGATTTGGATGAAAAAACTTATCTTAATTTTTAAACCCCCTCCCTTTTTTCAAATCCCCCAACCCGCCACACACCCCTTCATATTTCCCCCTCCCATGCTGGTGATTTTCCCCCCTTTCAAAATTTTATATTGGTATTGGACATCGTTAAGGGGGCATATTTCAGAGAGAGTGAGAGTAAATTTTAGAGTTACGGTTTTAAATGAAAGACTTGGTCAGCAATTTAAAGATGTGTAAAAATTGACCAAATTTAAATTTGGGCCCGAAAATATTTTTAAAAGGGGCAGCTATGTCCTAAGGGCATACGGGGTGGTGTTTAATTTTAAAAGGTTTTTTTTATTGGCGTTTTTTTAGAATCCCGCGGGGAAAAATAAAGGAAAACCCCGTGAACCCGACGAGGGGCCTGGGGGGCTATAAAAGCGTGGGTGTTTCTTTTAGGGAAAAATTTTAGAAAAGGCGGTGACAGTGTTGTCCCTGAGGGAGGACCCCCAGCCCGGGTGGGCAGGGGGGAAAGGGGGTGACGTGGGCCCGAAGTTGAAATGGGGAAAAAACGCGGGGGGGAGTGGGGAAACCTAGACCGCAAAACACAGTGTTCAATGGTCTCTGGGAAAAGGGCCTGCAAACCCGGGGATGATCGAAAGGGGCCCGGGGGACAAACGCAGGGGGGTGCATGTGAACCGTAAAATTTTGTGTGGTTCAGGCGGGGGATTGTAGAGGGGGGACAAACCAAGTTGGCGGCCACCGCCCAAACTCCATGGGGGCAAAATTTTTATGCTTGAAAAGAGTTGCCCCCAAACCTCCAAAATCGATTAGTTTAAACCCCTTTTTGTGTTTTTTGGAAAACAAAAATTTTAAAAAAAACAAAAAAAAAAAGTTTTAAATTAACCCCTTTAAAAATTTTTTATTGTTCTTAAGCGCCCAAAACCCCTTTAATTCCCCTGCCCCCATATCTATTCCTACTTTTTTTGGGAGAGTTTTGGCTCCCTACGTGGGTAATCTTTCTAAAGTTTTAAAAACATTTCGTCAAAGTTGTAATTTAATAACTTTGACCTTTCTGACCCCTCATTGTTAGGGGGTAGTACTTTTTAACACGGTAGCAAACAAAAATAAAGAATTTCGGGGGCCCCCAACTTTGAGGGGCTGACAGTGCTGGGAAAAATGGGTTTAAAGGCGAGTAGAAATGCTGATTTTACTAACGAGGTCCGGGTAAAATTTACTCTCTTTAAAAATTTCAAACAAGTTTTATACGAAATGATAAGAAAAAAAGGGGTTTTTTATATTCCCCCCCCCTGTGACCCTTTCCCCAACCCCATTTTGGGACGTCCCCGTCACGAGATATTAAATTCCCCCCCCCAACCCCTTTTTGAAATTAAAACATCGACCCTGGTTTCCCAAAATACTTTTGTGGGAGAACAGATCAGTGTTTAGTGGAAAAAAGCATATTGGGAAAAAACTGGAATATCTTATGGCCCCTTCCCCAAGGGTCGTACTAGGTGCCATTAATTCATAATTTATGTAAATTATCTGTCATTTTTCTTTTCTGAGTGCGGGAAAAAATAGAAATAGCTGATGACAACCCCGTTTTTTACACCCAGGGAATATTTACGAAAATACAAAAACTTTTTTGTTAGGAAACGAAGTTTAGAAAGAGGCCCCAACTGTATTTCCACAGGAATGGTTTTTAATCTAAAGCCAAAAAAAACCCCAAAGTATTTTTTGTAGGAACAAGGACTTTTATCACAGTTCCCCCCGAATTCGCATTTATTTTTGACGGGAAACTCAAAACCCCTAGTAGTTCCTTTAAAAAACTTTTGGCAACACTTTGACAACCATTGCAGTTTAAAAGACAGTAAATTTCCCTTGTAAAGATGAAGGCGAAAACAAAACATGAGCCAGCCCCTTTGGAGGGAGTGGCCGTTTAAACTTTGGTATTTTTTCATTGGGGGGGCACCCTGACTATAGGGGGGGGCACCAAAATCAGGGCCCAACAAGCCCAAAAACCCCCCTTTGGGGGGTTTGGTGGGGACTGGGGATTTTTTTCACTTTCAGTGGGCCAAGGGCCCCCCCCCCCCCCCCCTTTTCATTTTTTTCATTCTTACCAAAAATCCCAAAAAGTAATTTTGATGCCCTAGGACTATTGGGGAAAGGGTTAAAACATTTTTTTTCTAGGAAATGGGTGTTGAGTACTGTAGGGTAAACTCCAGGGCTGATGGAGAAAAGAAAAAAAACCCGGGCATACCAAAAAAAGAAAAAACATTTTAAATTTCCCCTTATACAAAAAAGGAAAAAAACATGGGTTGATTAATGGAAAAAAAAGAAAAAAGCAGAAGTTTTTAAAAACAGCGGTAAAAATTTTTTTTTTTTTCCACTGAGAAAAATTGAGAATACCTCAGCAGCAAAATTTGTTTTTTTCATGTGGTTCCAAACAAAAAGGGATCAATTTAAAAATTCTAAAAACAAAGGGTTTTTAACCCCCCCCGCTTTCCAAATTTAAAAACACAGGCAAGATTATCTAATCCCCCATTGGCCATTGGATTTCTCAGTGTATTTTTTGATTAATTTTTTAGAGCCCGAGAAGCTTTCTTCTGCTTAAGTGATGACACAGGTTTTACTACATAAAAATTTTGGGGCCCGTATGTAGGGAAATCAGGGAAAAAGCCTCTTCATTTTGGCCAAGAATTTTTCTCTAAATCTAACAGTCATTTGGGCTTTTCATTGTCACTTACATCCTTATAGCGTCTTTCTAACATGCGTTTTGCAGAGTGCAGCTCATGGTTAAGATCTTCCTCATTAGCACAAGTGCATGAATAAGTCCAGACATTTTCTCAAAAGATAAGAACTCAGTACTTTGTGGATTCAGTGCTTTCATAAGTTCACATGCTTCATTACTGAAGCGCCTTGTCATTTCTGTTAACATATGATCTAGAATAGGATAGAATTTGTTAATTCGTGTTGAATTCTTAACACTGAAATCGAACTGTTTTCCAATATAATCAGTAACAACAAAATCCTGCAATTGTGTAGACAGTTTCCGTTTCCTTGGTGATCTACACATTCTACACTCTGAAGTATCAAAACCATGAGCTGCTGAGTTTCTCTCAACTTTATCCCATAAAGCATCAAAAGAGGCTGGGTCTGACTGCATCTCTTCAAGGTGGGCTCTTACAGTTTCAATTAATTCTACAGCTTTTACCGTGTCAAGTTTGGCTAATTGTAGCAAATTTGATAACTGATTTATCCTACCAAGAATATGTGTCATAATGGCTAGCTTCATAGCAAACCCAGCATCTATTTGACCTAAAAGTCCTCTTGCATCAATAGCTCTATCAGTATTGCAGTCATTTGCTAAACCTTCTAGAACACGCACAACGCCATTCAGTCTCTTTCATTACTTTGCAAGTATCATACCTGCAAGCCCATCTGGTATCTGAAAGTCGTTTTAGCTCTTTAGTTTGCTCATTGGGATACAGTTCCTTTTGCACATCCAACCATTTTGCATGGACATAAGATCCACTGATGAATACATACAGTTTTTTCCAGTAACGAGAAGAACTGTGCAGCATCTGGTAAAGATTTGACAACATCTATAAGAACAAGGTTTAGACGATGGGCATGACAGTGTACATAGAAAACAAATGGTGCTTCTTGCTCTATGCGTGCTGCTACCACTCCTGTGTGTCTGCCACTCATCACTGAGGCACCATCAGAGCCTTAATTGACTCACTAAATTGGCCTTGAAATCACTTCCATGACTTTTCAGAACACCAAGTATTTCATCTGTTAGTGCTTTTGCATCTAGCTTAAAAGCAACTTTGCAACTTAACTTAAAAGCTAGAAAGTATATGCATTTAACTTAGACTCAGAGGCATGTTTCTTTCTTTCAAGCAGAGGAAAAATATTTATTGTATTTGAGGTCGGGGGTAAGTCATCAGTAGAAATTATTCATAATACTCCATGCATGCTTCCTCAGTCCTACCTAGTGGAACATGGTTCCCACGCCACACGGCAGCCGTGGCCAGGGGGTGGGCACCTGGGGGGGCACCGTCTTCTCGTGGGGGGGCACGTGCCCACCCCGTAGCTACGCCACTGTGTAGGAGATCATTTTGTTGATTGCTACGAACTCTTCAGTGAGTGTTCTACGGTTGATGAGGTAATTTTGCTTCTTGATTATTCTTTTGATTGCAGTAGTAAGGTGTAAGATTGAGGCATTAGTTGGTTTAAGCCAGGGACACGCGGGAGTGAGCGAGCGACACTACCCTTCCTCCTCCTCCTGCTTCTACCATTCCTCCTTCGCCTCCATTGCCCTCTCCCTCCCTGTCCGCCACACCCTCACCGGGGAGGGGGAAAGGGCACATGTCTGCAACCCCTTGCCTACCTGTGTGTGGCCGAGATTGTAGTTCATGACTGTACATAACATAGTTAAGAGGACGGGAGGATCCGATCATATGAGCGACAGGTAGTAGGCCTACTGTACATTTTGTACTGTAGAAGCATCTAACTCGGAGTATCACGCATCTCTGTATATTGGGTCATGGGTTCGTCTGACTCATGGGTTTGGTTTGTGTTAGCCATGTGTTTTTGCTGTAGTGTGCGTGGTTGCTCCATTGGTTAACTAAAACTGTAGGTTAATTACATTACAAATATTTTTAGGTATCACGGAACGAGTTCACGATGGCACCCAGTAAGAAACGCTCCTACAATAAAGCCTTCCTCCAGTGGGGATTTACCAGCATATGTGATAAATCGGTTGAGAAGCCCCAGTGTGTAATTTACTTGAAGGTTTTGACGGCAGAAAGTATGAAGCCAAGTAAGCTAAGAGACCACTTCGGACGATGTCATGGTGAATTAAAAGAGAAGGATATTGCCTATTTTGAAAGAAAGGAGCGTACCTTAAAGTCAACAAAAATTGATTCAGGTGGTCAATATGCACGACAAAATGAATCTGATGTTTGCTTCGCTTGTTACTTCGTATGCAATTTCTTTGCACATTGCCATAATTGAAAAAGCTCACATTGGTGAGGACCTCGTTTTGCCATGCTGGATCGAAGACACAAGGCTTGTGCTTGGCGAGGAACAAGCAAAAAAGATTAAGCTGATTCCGCTCTCTAATGACACAATGAAAAGACGCATCACCAAGATGAGTAGTGACATTCTTGAGCAGGTAACAACGGAAATAAAGAGCAGCCCTTCCTTTGCCATTCAACTCGATGAATCTACTGATGTGTCTTAATATTCACAACTGCTTTTATATGCTCGCCATATGAAAGGACATTTAGTTAAAGAGGATTACTTGTTTTTGGAACCTCTTGCTACAAACACACTGGGCAAGGACGTGTTTGAACTATTTTAAAAGTTTTTTTTAAAGATAAAGGTATTGAATGGCAAAACTAGCTAGAATTTGTACAGACGGAGCACTTTAAAAAACCGGAGTCCATTCAGTGTTTCAAGCGTGAGTGAGAAATATCGCTCCGCACTTTCAGTTCACACACTATATGATTCAACGCCATGCATTAGCTATGGAAACTCTTCCTAATGACCTTGCAGATGTTTTGTCAGATGTAGTGAATAGTTAACCATATCATAGTGGTGTTCACGGGAGTGCCGTGAACTCAAGAATATTCATAACTTTGTCAAGAAATAGGAGCAATCCACAATGTGCTTTTATTTCACACTTAAGTGAGATGGTTATCTCAGGGTAAGGTTTTGCATCGCTTTCTTGAGGTAAAAGAGGAAATAGCTACTTTCCTTGAAATGAAAAAACTGCCAAATAAGTAAATCTACATGAGAAAATGAAGAGTGAAGAGTTCATGTTGAAAGTTGCCTACCTTGCATATTTCTTTGGAGATGTAAACTCCCTGAACTTATCAATTCAGGGAAATAATGTAAATGTATTAGGCACCCAAGATATAGTTGCTGCTTTTCAGAGACAAATTCAGCTTTATCAGCGTTGTGTTCAGGCTGGTGACATGACAGTCTTTTCAGAACTGACAGCACTACTAACCAGTAGCGGAGAAGAATGTTCATTTGTTGATCTTATTGAAGAGCATCTTAGTCTTATGATTGAGACAATCAGCCGTTACTTTCCTGACCTTGATAGGCGAGGCAAGAGAGCTTGGGTAACTAAACCATTTACTGTTGATGAAGAGGTGATCGAGGACAGTGACACAGCAACAAAGTTAGAATTTCAGCATTAAAAGAGGATAAAACCCTGGAATCATTATCAGAATGAAGAGTTGACTACTTTTTGGGCCAAACTGGAGAAGGAATATCCCTTTCTCTCACAGAGAGCTCCTTATGTGCTCATCCCTTTTGCCACAACTTACCGTTGCGAGGCTGGCTTCTCGGCATTAGTTTGTATTAAAACCAAAGCCAAAAACCAGCTGAAAGACGTAGATGCTGATATGCGATGTGCACTATCATCTACAGACCCTTGCACTGATATTTTATTAAAGGACAAACAATACCATGTTTCACATTAATTATGCAGCAGTAATGTCTAGTTTCTATTAATTACCAAATAAATAATGCTTTATTTCCAATTTGTAATGAAAGGAACAATGTTTTAATCTTATGTTTTTGTCAAAGGAATAATGTCTAAATTCTGTAGTTCTTAAGTAAAATTAATTTCTTACATGTAAAATGCATTAAAAATTAAGCATTCCAATATTTTTCTTTCATTTAACTTCACCTAACTGAAGAGGAATGGGGTAGGGGTAATGGTGATCTATCACAGCACTGCCGGGGGTAACGATACCAAAAAGTTTGAAAACCGCTGTTATAGACCAAACATTTCCGAAGATAACTGTATATCATATATACATGTATAACATGATATACCGCGGGGTCATACCTTGAGAACTTCCGCGGGTCTAAAGTGAACGGAGAGACCCGGGCAGCAAGATGGCGCCCAGTAGCGTTTAACATAGGGCCAATGAATGGCGTTACCCTGATTGTACAGAGACCCTAGTCATAACCATACGACAATATCATGGGTACTTCTTAATGGCCTCAGCGTCAAAATCAGGCCACGAACCCGCTCCCTCCATTACCATAGAATACTGTGACGCTAACAGTCAGTGGCGACTGCTTTGTCAAAAAAAAACGAGGCTATTTACTGTGCATGACTAGGTGTTGTATAAGACGCGGCTCGCGGCCGCAAAATATTTGCATCTTCTGGTGATCCTGATGGAATATTGAAACTTTATGGAATAAACTTTTATATATGGAAACTTTTAAAGGTTTACACGCATGCATAAGAAGGATAGTATTAAGGGTACTCGTGTGTGTGTGTGTGTGTGTGTGTGTGTGTGTGCGTGTGCGTGTGCGTGTGCGTGTGCGTGTGTGTGTGTGTGTGTGTGTGTCATCATAAAAAAGATCATGTAGAAAAAATAATGATTAGAAAGAAAGCTTTTAGCTTTTAGCTCAATATGGATATCACCTTATACATACAAAAAAAAAAGACATGATGAAGGGAAGTGGAAATAAATAATGATTATGATAATGATGACGATTATGATAAGGATGATGATGATGACGACGACCATGATAATGATGATGATGATGCCGACGACGACGATGATGGTGATGACGACGATTCTAATGATGATAATGATGATGATGACGGCGACGACGATTCTGATGACTACGACGGCGACTATAATAGGTGAGGTGGTGGCCGAGTGGTTAGCGTCTTGGAGTGGTGAGCTCGATGTCCCGAGTTCGAATCTTGCCGGGGTCAACTCTTTTGGTCATCTTTAACGTGGTCGACAAGAGCCTGGGAGATGAGCACAAGGTCCCGAGTTCAAGTCCCACCAAGGAGCAACTGTATTTCCATCGTCAAATGGCCGAAGCAACCCGCATGCTACATTCCTGTTCTTTCGACTGCGACTTCAGTGCGGCGGAAGGACAACAGGTGGCAGCATGAGCCTAGCTGAGGGTTGACCATCACAGAAAACGGACCTTCACATATAACATCACAGGTGTCACTATAAATATCCAGCCTGCGCCACCAACTGGCGGAGGGGCCAACCATCACGACCCTCCAAAATGTGCAGGGCCAACCACCTGAGCCCTCAAGGAAAAACATAATAAAAAGCCTACAGGCGCTATAGGCTACAACTATAGGCAATAAAATAACTAAATACATAAACTTTAAAAAAAATGATGAATGATAGTAGACGTGGATAGTAGATAGTGGATAGTGGAGGTAGACGAATAAATCGTAAAATTACAACATTAATAGAATGAACTACAACATAAACGATAACAACAGTAATGTCATCCACAACAACAACAACACAAACATCTATATAAAACAAAACAAATATATTAATAATGACAGCTGTACATATACAATCAACACCAGCACCATCGCTAAGATCAACAACAAAATGAACAATAACAACAACCCTGCAATTCATCGCTAGTTGACGCGTGACACACCACTGTTCACGTCCACAAGTACCGCAAGCTCAGCGCTCAGGCCAGCCGGCAGCACCACCCAAGACGGGGAGAGCTGAAGCATCACGGGGATTAGCGCGGTGCCGTGGCCGAGGCTCCATCAGCCACACAAAGGCGCCCTACAGTCTTGCCGCACCCCTTCCCTTCCTAAATACCCTTCCTAAGCTCCCTGCACTCCGCCTCTATACAAATATTATATGCGGCTTGTCCTGAAACTCCATCCTCGTGGTGCAGTGGCGTAGCTACGAGGCGGTACATGGGGGGGCACGTGCTCCCCCATGAAAATCCTTTGCTCCCCCACTGGCCATGGCTGCCGTATTCTGTATAATGGTCAAATACCCACCACTGATCTGATCTTATAATATATCCTTCTATGTGACATCAGAGTGGCCCCTAAACTCCGCTTCCCTACTTCCGTGGTCCCCATTGATAGATACCTAGCTACGCCACTGCTAACAAAGCAATCCAGTCCTTTAACAGTTTAACCCACAAACTAAGTAGCAAAAAATTAATAAGATGATATCCTACCAGCAATTATCTGCGACACTGTTAATGAGTTCGAAGCACTAACGAACCCTATCGATATAAAAGTAAAAAAAAATACTACAACAAAATACCAATATTATTCAATCAATCAATCATTTGGGGCATACGTCGGGGGGCGCGTCGCCTCGCCCACCCTACGACGCCACTCCCGGGGGTCACCACGCGCGAGTTCCCATGCAGGCTTTTTTCCCATACCAAGCAGCTCTCGACAAGAAACATCAACTTGCCCCAGCCATGAGCCTTGTGGGCGCCCCCTTGGCCTCCTCCACGCCGGATTGTCTCTTACAGATACAACCCGATGAGAAGGATCGGTTTCAGGGTAGCGTGCCACATGCCCATATAGCCGAAGTTGGCGCTGACGGACTATGCAGGTAATAGGCCTCGATTCAGTCTCACGGTGCAATCGCTGATTTGACACGTAATCATTACGTTTATATTAGTAATTAGTAATATTATTACTAACTAACATTTACAGAACAGGAATCATTGGTCAAAGGTCAACAGGTAAGGAAGTGGGAAAGAAATAAGGGAAAGGTTTAGGGTTTCGAAGCAGTGTTAAGTTTCTTGAGTAATCCGGACTATCCGGTACAAGCGACAGTTGAGAGCGAGCCGGCTAGGAGGCGGGACACGTGCACGTGCACGCAGCTGGGAGGAGGAAGAGGAGGGATATTTTTAGGCCAAACACAATGCGTCTACCTTATATAACGTCAGATCAGCTATAGCCAGTGGCGTAGCTACGGGAGCCTCGTACCTCCCCATGAGAATCCGGAGCCCCCAGGTGTCCCCCCCTCTGTCATGGTGCCTAAATCTTCTTGGACTTCGGACTGACGACGATTATGCCTTTACCCTCTATGTGGCATAAAGAATGCCCTGACCCGCTTGGGCCCTTACCCCCCCCCATG